>OX336400.1:107992580-108236992 GCA_946902985.2 Meconema thalassinum
GTTAAGGCTGCTTGAGCTTTTAGTTCTCGTAGTCAAGTGGTGCAGTTGCACCTTATATAAAGGGAGGTGGCGCGCAGTTCGTCACTCCTGTGGGGGTCCGGGCGGGGACACCAAGAGCCCGCCGATGAGCCTAGCTTGGTGTCCTAGGCGAAACCCCACACAAGACACGGCACAAACCTAGAAGAATTGCTGAGTTTTAATTCACCGGCCGTGAAAGCCAATATACCATCTTTTTGGAAGCCTTCATAGGGAGGTTAAGGCTGCTTGAGCTTTTAGTTCTCGTAGTCAAGTGGTGCAGTTGCACCTTATATAAAGGGAGGTGGCGCGCAGTTCGTCACTCCTGTGGGGGTCCGGGCGGGGACACCAAGAGACCGCCGATGAGCCTAGCTTGGTGTCCTAGGCGAAACCCCACACAAGACACGGCACAAACCTAGAAGAATTGCTGAGTTTTAATTCACCGGCCGTGAAAGCCAATATACCATCTTTTTGGAAGCCTTCATAGGGAGGTTAAGGCTGCTTGAGCTTTTAGTTCTCGTAGTCAAGTGGTGCAGTTGCACCTTATATAAAGGGAGGTGGCGCGCAGTTCGTCACTCCTGTGGGGGTCCGGGCGGGGACACCAAGAGCCCGCCGATGAGCCTAGCTTGGTGTCCTAGGCGAAACCCCACACAAGACACGGCACAAACCTAGAAGAATTGCTGAGTTTTAATTCACCGGCCGTGAAAGCCAATATACCATCTTTTTGGAAGCCTTCATAGGGAGGTTAAGGCTGCTTGAGCTTTTAGTTCTCGTAGTCAAGTGGTGCAGTTGCACCTTATATAAAGGGAGGTGGCGCGCAGTTCGTCACTCCTGTGGGGGTCCGGGCGGGGACACCAAGAGCCCGCCGATGAGCCTAGCTTGGTGTCCTAGGCGAAACCCCACACAAGACACGGCACAAACCTAGAAGAATTGCTGAGTTTTAATTCACCGGCCGTGAAAGCCAATATACCATCTTTTTGGAAGCCTTCATAGGGAGGTTAAGGCTGCTTGAGCTTTTAGTTCTCGTAGTCAAGTGGTGCAGTTGCACCTTATATAAAGGGAGGTGGCGCGCAGTTCGTCACTCCTGTGGGGGTCCGGGCGGGGACACCAAGAGCCCGCCGATGAGCCTAGCTTGGTGTCCTAGGCGAAACCCCACACAAGACACGGCACAAACCTAGAAGAATTGCTGAGTTTTAATTCACCGGCCGTGAAAGCCAATATACCATCTTTTTGGAAGCCTTCATAGGGAGGTTAAGGCTGCTTGAGCTTTTAGTTCTCGTAGTCAAGTGGTGCAGTTGCACCTTATATAAAGGGAGGTGGCGCGCAGTTCGTCACTCCTGTGGGGGTCCGGGCGGGGACACCAAGAGCCCGCCGATGAGCCTAGCTTGGTGTCCTAGGCGAAACCCCACACAAGACACGGCACAAACCTAGAAGAATTGCTGAGTTTTAATTCACCGGCCGTGAAAGCCAATATACCATCTTTTTGGAAGCCTTCATAGGGAGGTTAAGGCTGCTTGAGCTTTTAGTTCTCGTAGTCAAGTGGTGCAGTTGCACCTTATATAAAGGGAGGTGGCGCGCAGTTCGTCACTCCTGTGGGGGTCCGGGCGGGGACACCAAGAGCCCGCCGATGAGCCTAGCTTGGTGTCCTAGGCGAAACCCCACACAAGACACGGCACAAACCTAGAAGAATTGCTGAGTTTTAATTCACCGGCCGTGAAAGCCAATATACCATCTTTTTGGAAGCCTTCATAGGGAGGTTAAGGCTGCTTGAGCTTTTAGTTCTCGTAGTCAAGTGGTGCAGTTGCACCTTATATAAAGGGAGGTGGCGCGCAGTTCGTCACTCCTGTGGGGGTCCGGGCGGGGACACCAAGAGCCCGCCGATGAGCCTAGCTTGGTGTCCTAGGCGAAACCCCACACAAGACACGGCACAAACCTAGAAGAATTGCTGAGTTTTAATTCACCGGCCGTGAAAGCCAATATACCATCTTTTTGGAAGCCTTCATAGGGAGGTTAAGGCTGCTTGAGCTTTTAGTTCTCGTAGTCAAGTGGTGCAGTTGCACCTTATATAAAGGGAGGTGGCGCGCAGTTCGTCACTCCTGTGGGGGTCCGGGCGGGGACACCAAGAGCCCGCCGATGAGCCTAGCTTGGTGTCCTAGGCGAAACCCCACACAAGACACGGCACAAACCTAGAAGAATTGCTGAGTTTTAAAACATTTTGTGTTGAGTCTACATCAAACAGTAACCTGAAACTCCATTCACCTCTATCCATAAAAATGAATGTTACGTGATAGTCTGTGCGTGTGTCCTTTATGCGTTCAAATACCATCTTCCGATTGCGACGAAATTTTGGAGAGTTATTGTGTACACTGTCGTGAAGGTTTCTGATTTAGTGAATCCATTTCACAGTTGGTAGCGCACGAATAGATTCAGCAAATGAGTGATGGTGTGCGAATTGTTTCAACTAAGTCCCGTATGCATCCATATACCATTCATCGGACTGCGATGAAACTTTGGTGAGTTATTGTGTACCCTCCTGTGAAGGTTTCTGACTCAGTAAGTCCATTTTACAATAAGTAACACACGAGTAGATTCAATTTTTAGTGCATATTTTCTACTTTTTTCATGCACAATTGCATACTTTAATCGTATTTAGTACATACATGTCCGGTCTCTAATTAACAGTAAGGCACCACTGAGATCCAGAGCTATCCCTAGAATAGAAAGATCGAGTATAGAAGGTGTTGCCATAATTTTCCCGCCACTGTATACAGGGCTGATGACCAAGATATCAGAAGCTTCTAAAATTAAATACTAATGTAAAAACTACACTTTTCACGTGGTAGAGTGAGAAAATCTTATCTTACCGATCACTGTCTTAGAGGCTATCATATGAGTTCTAATTCGATTATAAGATCAGTTTTAAGAGAGTGTTATGCCCTTTATCGATCGTTGTCCTTTGACCTTTTGTTCTTGTATATCATTACATCCACGCTGCCTATTATAACCGTGCTAATGATAGGGAAGATATGATACTATATGGGATAGAATCTTAATTGCTGGCAATCTAGTACCAGGTGGTCAATCCACTCGATCAGGCTGGCTGTCCGCAAGACAAGTGAAGGGAACACCAAACTCTTCAGTGTCCTTTAACTTTTCCTTGAGGCTCCTCATTAAGAATTCACTTTTTGAGCTGTTGGTTGTCTAACACCGGGCATTCTCTTAACTTGACACAGAGTGACATGATTATTGGCAATGCCATTTCAATGAGTCAACTGGCACTAAACCTCTCTCACCTTCCTACATAGTCATGCGTTGTTGAGTTGCGAATACACTACGACTGTGACACTTGTAACTAGAGCTAACAATAAGCGATGTTCTAAACAAATAAATTCAAATTAACAAAATCAATTAATTAATAAATCGGCTTTCCGTTCAATCAAATAATCGACTAACGGAATAATAATAATAATAATACTAGTAGAATTCAAATATCCTGGTGAATGGATTCAACCCAATGGCCTTGATAAGGAAGCCAATAAGGTCAGAGCTTGTAAGAAGGAAACTGCATATCGATTAACGCAGAATAGGTATAACAAGAAACCCATATCCTTCAATGGAAAGTTACGAAATTATGCCACTGTGAATAAACCGGAAGCTCTTTTTAGTTCTGAATGCCTTATTTTAAACAAAAGAAAGCAGAGACAGAGGAGTTAGAAAAGAAAGAACGAAGAATCCTAAGGAGAATATAGGGGCCAGTAGAAGGAGACGGAGGAATAGCGACTTGTACAACCAGGCGGAGAAACTTACGGACACGATGCGTAAGAGGAGGATTACATCTTATGGCCTCCTCTCACGAATGAGGTTGGTTGGTTCTTAAGTTTAGGGGCTGCAACAACGCGGTCATGTAGCCCCGTGTACTTTGGGTGTGTGTGTAGAATCTGTCTGATAACCGGTGTTAATTGTGATGACTTTATTAGTGTGTGTTATCTGTTTATTAATTCAAGTAAGGATTACAGACTTTTGAATTTTTCAAATACAGTGAAAACCCTCAAATCCGAAATCCCGGGTAATCCGGACGAGATCGTTTTGACAATTTTAAGTTTGAAAAACACACGCAAAAAAGAGAAACTTATTTATTTTGTCAGAAAACATTTATATATTCTACATTATAACCTTATTTTACATAATTATTTGAAAATTAAAAAGAAGTACAGATAGCATACCTAACAATGTGTTAATGTGCCTACATACTTAATCTCATCCAGGATTGAAAAATTGGAAAAGTTGGTTGTTGTAATTCCTTAGGTTAATTGAAAAATCAATTAAATAACAATAGAAACACACAAAATATCACTTCATCTGTCACTTGAAATCAGTTATCTTCAATTGTTGAAGTGGCAAAAACCTTCCCGCGGAGGCAATTGCGCACCAGCGTCGCACGAACATAACATCATTTGGCGTGGCAGCTGCGTGTTGCTCTACGAAGCGCAATAAGATGATACGAGCAGATGCAGCTACGGTATAAGGCACATTGCCTGTCCTATACCATAACGAGGGCTCGTTATTATGTTATGGATATTTTTCGGTTAATGTGAACAAATTGAAATCCGAACAGGCTACAGCTCTAATTAGTTCGGATTTGAGGGGTTTCACTGTAGTTCTTACTTTTGCCGCCAAACGCCACCGTCAATGACTACTAGTTCTGAACTTAGCTACCAGACGCCACCGCAGTCGGCTCTTTGCAACGAATGTAGGAACCTAAGAGCGTTGTTTACATTCTTCACCTATACAATTTAGCTTCACACAGGTGTAATTTGTGGAAGGTTCTTAACATGTCATAAATCTATGACATGGGACCGCCGGCTTTACTTCCCCTCCGAAGGAAGGCATACTAAGGGATTTTTAACGCTTTAAAAAAATCCGACGACTTCGGCCGGATTTGAACCCGCGATCTTGGGCATAGAAGCTCAGCACGCTACCAACTACGCCACCGAAGCCACCCCACACGTATGAGCAACAATAGGTTAACCAAAAGAATATTCACTTACATAGCAAATTAAAGTCCACCACAAAATGGGTTCAGGAAACACGAGCAGATCTCGAAGAAGTTGGCATCACTTAAGAATATTCTCAACAAATCACTGTTTCGAAGGAAGGTTGATAAATTTAGAGGGTTTCAGGAAAAACCTAGCTCAAAACCAAGCTCATCTGGTCTGAAGAAAGAAGGGGGAGACTCAGTGAACGCATGAATTACAGAGGATGGTGGAAAATAGAGTAGATTGGCGAGTTGCTGCAAACTATCCCCAGGGCTGTTAACTTAAGGGAGAGAGTTTCTTTTAAAACACAAATTACTGACATGGGCAGTAATGTGTCCAAAACTAATATAATTAATTCATGTTATTAATTCAATTTATTGACATAATGAATGAATGAATGAATGAATGAATAAAGCCTCTAGTGTCCCTAGAATGTCGCCTCCTTAGCGTAGCGATCAGCATGGTTAGCTGCCACCCCGGAGGACCTGGGTTCGATTCCCAGTTCTGTCACAAAATTTTAACAGTGGTATGAGGACTGGAACGGGGTCTACTCAGCCTCGGGTAGTCCAAATGAGTAGAGGGGGTTCGATTCCCACCTCAGCCATCCTCGGAGTGTTTTTTCGTGGTTTCCCACTTCGTCTTCGGGCAAATGCCGGGATGGTATCTACTGTAAGATTACTAAGATTACTGAAGGTTAATTGTCAGAGTTTAGGAAATAAATTAATTGAATTTTGGAATCTTGTAGAGACGTATTCTCCGGACATTGTCATTGCTACTGAATCTTGGTTATATGAGGATATAAATAGTAATTAAATAATTCAAGGGACTTACTAAACCCTTTGGAAAATAGCATGTAGACAAGATTCAAATTTTCGGGGTCGTAATGGATTCTTGTGAATGTGATTTAGAGGTTTTGCTATCAACATAACTTCCAGGGTTCATAAGGTTAACTTATTATTATTATAAAGCCAAGAAAAACAACAGGATCTACTAACAAATGAAATTTATTAACTGAATCAAACAAAAAAAAAAAAAACTATAACCACCCTTTTATTGTTCACTCGCGTGAACAGATCTAACACTGATCAGCCTGACGTACCGTGACGACACGGCATGACAGCTGTCAACAAGCATTGTGACTGAAATGTCACTTAAGTCAAAGTAACAAAAGAAAACGGATCACAAGATCCAAATATAACAAACAAATAAAAAGTACAAAAATTTAATATTTATGAGCGACACGGGTTTTAAGACTAGTTCAAGTAATGAGCATTTTGACGGGCGCTCGTTTCCGACCAAAACAGTTGGTTCGGGAACGGACTCCGTACTGCGAAGGACGAATTACGGAAATGTGGGAACAACAATTACATATTTATATACACTACTGACATGCTCTAACCTTAGATTACCACAACCAAATACACGTGTGTATTATTTAAAATAAGGGCTGCGGAATTACCGACTTATACCTTAAACACTAGGAAGGCATAACATGACATGAACAGGTTTGGCCGGTTGCCAAATTATATTTATATGAATACAATGGCCTTGAAAATAAGAGCCAACAACAACAAAATACAACTTTTAATTTTCACGCCGGAAAGTTTGGCGTTTTAAAACAATGAACAAATAAGTCGTAGTAATGATAAAAGAAACTTGGATCGACAACATGGCAACTTCCCAAATTAAACCAAATAAAATAACCTTAACTCATTAGGCTTTAAAGCAAACATAACGTGTCATAACGAGCTGGAGACAACCGGGCCTGTTATCGCATCACCGAGAGAGTGGCTGATTTCTTCCCCCAAGTAGTAATTAGTGCCATGCTAAATATAGATTCTGGCCCATAGCCAGCGTACAGCACCTTTGCTAATCGCCACCTGTTAAACGCGTACAAATAAATAACACATTATCTCAAAACATCCTCTCAGGGATTTTTAAGAATACATTCCCAGGTCAAACTTATCCCCACGGATAACTAGTTTGCCGGAATGATATCGCAGTCATGGACAGGCTTTACCTCTCCTCATCATCATCACTTACACCCAAAAACACGTGGCACATTTCTCGAAGATCTCGTCGTAGCATTAATCAGCACACCTCTCAGATAATGACATACAACATGTCCAAATGACAATAAAGAATAAATAACAGGATCAGTCCTAGCCCGAGTTATCAAAGCAACAAAATGCAAATATTCCCCCCCACGTAGTAATTAGTTTAACATATCATTAAATCAGTCCATTTATCATTGTCGTTCCTAGGTTCTCATTCACGGCTACACTTTTTATAGATACGTTAATCGATGCGGCCGTTTCGCAATAAGAATTACGTATACATAAGGAAAACATTTATATTACAAAATTTACTGTACAACATAATTGTCACGCAATGCCAAAATTTACTACACGCATGTCAGTTAAGAAATCAAACCCTGAAATTTAAATTAAACCACACAAATAAAATCTATACAAAGTTCCACACATCTCTCGCGATTCCCCTCGTCCAAAATCAATAAATCAATTTTTTAATACTCATCACTTAAACTGCTTTCCAGAGGCCTCCCGCCTCGTCAATTCCCATCATTAGGCCGTTAGCCCATAACACTGATGGTAATGGAGGATGAAGCTTGCTGTCTTCTCTCCATGGTCGACATTTTGCTGCTGTTAAAACACAATTAAATCAAAGTTTTTAAACTGTTCTATCTGCGTTCTAAGTATTTTATTTCCTCAGATCGTCCTATGCAGAATCGTCGACTTTCCCTATTCTATGGCTAATTGCCATCTCACAATTTATGAAAATTTTCCAACTTCGTTGCCGACACACAACTATAATTTTAAAACCATATCGTCTTAAGGACGTCTTAAATGACTGTCGAAGAATAATTAGGAGTGTCCCGATTCATCTCAGACATTTGTATATATACAGAAAGCCTAAAGTTTCAATGGTGGGAGAAAAACAGCTCCTCAATATTTTAAGTAATGGGCCTATAATTATGTGTGACCTCTCAAAATTCTTGTATTTTCTCACAGGTCGCGAATCTGCCGTCGAACATGCAAACCGATCGCTAGATCTTTTTATATCCGATTGCCGCGCAAAACACACTGACGCTATGTTCTGGCGTCATGTTTTCTTATTGGTCAGATAAGTTGGCGTTGGAGCTCTGACCTTACAAATCCCGCCCTTATTTTGACGTCACGACTATTCTCCTCTCTCTCACTCCTTGCCTTGTACGCAGCATTTTGCCCTTCGATGGTCACGTACGCCACAGCGTCATATCTGATTTTCTCAGAAATCCAAGAATAACATTGGTTGTGAAACTATTGGTCATTTCCAGCCAGCACGTAGCATGTCTTACCAAGTCCAGATTTCTAGCTACATCAATATTACTCAAATATCCAGCATATCATGTATTTAGTATTTCCATCGTTTTTATTAATATGAAACATTATTATTGGACACAATGATAAGGGTTCATCCGACCCCTAGTTGATGAAATTCGAACTCAAATGAAGTCGAATTTCACATCCCCTACTTTTCTGGCTCAAATTTGAAGTTGCTGGTCACCCTCAAATATAATGACTGTCCGCCTCTGTCTGTTTCAGTAGCCGTCTCGTTCCAAACTCATTAGGAAATTCCTGTATACTTATGCCCTCCGGCCTCTTTCCTTGCTACTCGTCTCCCCTCTCACTCTTTCAAAACATCAACATATTCATTAACGACTTCCCCCTGAACTTGTAAACACGTCAGAGCTGTCTTTTGAGCGCTTTCACCACTAGTGTACCCCCGTATCTTTTGTTGTATGTTATCACGCGAATGTTTAATTTGCTGCAGTAACATCATTTCTCGGTTCGTATGGCTCTCTCTGATGATACAATTTTAAATGTGAGCTATTATACACTGCCATGTTTCCTGTGCTCACCTCTCGGACTCTGTAGGCGTTGTTACCTAAGTTCGTAACCCCTAGTTGAACTTCCTTAAGCCGCTCCTGTCTCTTCTCCATTTTACCGTGATGTCATCTCCTTCTTCTCCCCCGCGTTGCCATCTTCTTCCTTCTCCCTTCTTCTTCTCCTATTCCCGTACAATAACTTTTTTTTACCATATTTCGAGACCCTTGCCTGACACGGTCTGCGAATCTCTCCTGCTATTTTTCTGTTTCCTATTGTCGGCTGCTCTATTTTCTTCTTCTCCATGCAGCTCCTCCAAATATCTCTGGGTTTCTACATGCATGGCCTCCAACATTTGATGTGTTCCGTTTTCCTCCTCGTGGTTGTCGGGATTCTTCCGCCGATCTATCGCTCTTTCCCATTTATCATTATTTCCTTCCATGTTACGTGGCTCCTCCAGGTACTGTTGCGGGTCAGCGTGTCTCTCGTTCCAATTTCTCTGATCATCCCTTGGATCCGATTGCTCGTTAAACCGCTGGTTATTTTGTGCGTTATATTGTTGGTTGTAACGCCTATTGTCTCTGGGCCTATATTGTTGATTATAGTGTCCTCCACGCCATCCCCGATTATAAGGTGCGTTATTATTATTACTCCTATTGTATGACGTTTGGTATCTCCTATTATCTCGCCACTGCTGATTGTTTGTGTTCCGGTAGCGGTTAGTTTCTTCCTGATTGTTATGGTTTCTGTCCCTATTTTCGTATCTCGGTTGAGATCTCGGCTCATATTCTTCGGTGCTCTGCCGTCTTTGGTTATCCCCAGTGTTTGTAGCTTGCGACCTCGTGTTTTTGTTCGGTGTCTTGACTACTTCGACTGCATTAACTAACTCTATCTGTCTCTTCTCTCTCGGGTTGATGTAATTAGTGGTTTCATCTATCTTCCTTAATACCTCTTCTGCCTGGACCACGGTCGTAATATTTGCCGCCACCAAGAATTGCTGAACGCTAATAGGCATCTGCTTTCCTATAGTAGTTATTAGCTCCATTTCGCTCGGGGGATTATCAAGATCCTGCAATTTGACAAGTTGCATGGCGAAAAAATCTGCATATTTCGTCTGATGCGTGGAATGGTATTTGCGCGAGTATAAGTCCATTCGCAAGCTTTGTTGATACGACCCACTCCAGTATTTGCTTATGAAGGCCTTGTGGAAACCTTCCATTGATTTAAATGTGTTCTTAAATCCAAGATACCAGGTAAGTGCTGAGCCCGCCAAAAATTTTTCAACCATTCTTAATTGTCGCGTTGAGCTAACATTTTGGTCCGAAAAATATTCTGTCAGTTCCCTTAAGAAAGCTTTAGGTGTCCCTCCGCTCTCTGGTAAAAACTTATTCGGTTTAAATTCGTTTCCACGGATGACTTGTATAACTTGCGTGGGAAGTTGTGTGTTTTGAGGTGTCGAGCTACGACCCTCATAATTCTGGAATGCTTGCGTGTCTACCGTTCTTGGACTTTGCCCAAGCTCGTGGCTGTCTATTGTGTGCTCTCTTTCCGCATTCTCCCCTTTCCCCTTTTCCATTAGTGTCGCAAACATCGTATTATGTCCAAGTGACTGCAACTCCGATTTTATCATGCGGTCCTCTTGAATTTGAAACCTTAACTTCATATTTTCTTCTAACGCCTGTATTTTCGCGTTATTTTCCCCTAGCTTCTTGCTTACTGCGAGCCGTTCATCTTTCGAATCAGCGCTCATCTTGGTCCAATCTTTCCTAATAGTATCCTTCAATTTAACAAAGCGTTTTTCGACTTCCTGTTGATTAGCCTCCTGATTATCTTCAAGTTTATCTATCCTTTCTCCCAGAGAAATGTTGTTCTGTTCTAATGTTTGTTTAATTTCTTCCTGGTCAATTTCTAACTTTTTCCATTTCTTAATTGATTGTATTTCTAATTTGTTGAGTTCCGTCACTAAGCCCGTGATATTGTTATCTACTGTAATTATCTGATCTTGCATACCCTGTGTCCCTCGCTCGATCATCTCAAACCTTTTTTTAAAGTTTGTGTGTGCTTCTTTAATCTCAGATGAGTTGGTCAAACACGCTTGCTCGATTTGTGCTAGTTTTGCCATAACAGTCTCATCCATTCCTTTTATTTCCTTTTTAAACGAATCTTCGATACCTTTTATTATTCCTAATTGTTTGGTATTGTTAGTGCTAACGTCCTTTGCTAATTGGATTAGCTGTTCTTTTGTGTGCTCTTTGATTTCTACCGTTAGCGCAGCTAGATTTTGAGTGTTCCTTTCGTCTTGTGCGTTTAACATTTCATTGTTTTTCTCAGACTGCCTATGTAATTGTTCACTAACCAGAATGTTTTGTGTAGCGATTTTCTGATTTATATTCTCGTTAACTTCAGATAGTTTTGTGTTTAACTGTGTCTGTATTTCTTCCGATTGTTTATTTATAGCAGCTAACTGTGTCTGCATTTCTACACTATTCGCCGCTAACTGAGTCTGTATTTCATTGGTTATGTCCTTTCTCATCTCACTAAGTTGTTCTCGCGTACGAGCGGATGCTAGTTCAATCACTTCGCGAATTTCTCCCAGAGTTGCCATCACAACAATAATATATTTGAGACATAGGGAAATGACATAAGGGCGGAGCCCTGGATACGCGCGCTCACATATATTAAATATACACACATTAACCCTTTACATACTCAGTTCATTTACTTTAAATTACTCCCACAAACTATAGCATCACTGAGTATAATTTACTTATTATTCCATTTAATTTTAACCCTTTGATTCAGTTATAATCTTCCTGACCTTACTTTACTTACAAATTTTAACCAATTAATAGAGTATTAATTAGTTTTTAAGGTCTAACCTTCCTGTCAAATAATTCTTTGAGTTTGGCTTTTCTACACAAAGCTAATTTAATTTTATTGGGCGCCTGGAACAGTTTGTTCTAATTTTAATCAAGTTCAAACACTTAACTTGTTCCACATTTACTTTATTGCAAACTCCATGACTTTATGTTTTCAAACATTTGGCGGTACTATCTTCGCCTAACTTACGTTAATAAACTTATCACATGCCGGTGATCTATTTTTTTACTCTAAAACACAAATGCCACACGTTCGGAAGCCAAAGTAACTCTTATAAACCCTTTGGAAAATAGCATGTAGACAAGATTCAAATTTTCGGGGTCGTAATGGATTCTTGTGAATGTGATTTAGAGGTTTTGCTATCAACATAACTTCCAGGGTTCATAAGGTTAACTTATTATTATTATAAAGCCAAGAAAAACAACAGGATCTACTAACAAATGAAATTTATTAACTGAATCAAACAAAAAAAAAAACTATAACCACCCTTTTATTGTTCACTCGCGTGAACAGATCTAACACTGATCAGCCTGACGTACCGTGACGACACGGCATGACAGCTGTCAACAAGCATTGTGACTGAAATGTCACTTAAGTCAAAGTAACAAAAGAAAACGGATCACAAGATCCAAATATAACAAACAAATAAAAAGTACAAAAATTTAATATTTATGAGCGACACGGGTTTTAAGACTAGTTCAAGTAATGAGCATTTTGACGGGCGCTCGTTTCCGACCAAAACAGTTGGTTCGGGAACGGACTCCGTACTGCGAAGGACGAATTACGGAAATGTGGGAACAACAATTACATATTTATATACACTACTGACATGCTCTAACCTTAGATTACCACAACCAAATACACGTGTGTATTATTTAAAATAAGGGCTGCGGAATTACCGACTTATACCTTAAACACTAGGAAGGCATAACATGACATGAACAGGTTTGGCCGGTTGCCAAATTATATTTATATGAATACAATGGCCTTGAAAATAAGAGCCAACAACAACAAAATACAACTTTTAATTTTCACGCCGGAAAGTTTGGCGTTTTAAAACAATGAACAAATAAGTCGTAGTAATGATAAAAGAAACTTGGATCGACAACATGGCAACTTCCCAAATTAAACCAAATAAAATAACCTTAACTCATTAGGCTTTAAAGCAAACATAACGTGTCATAACGAGCTGGAGACAACCGGGCCTGTTATCGCATCACCGAGAGAGTGGCTGATTTCTTCCCCCAAGTAGTAATTAGTGCCATGCTAAATATAGATTCTGGCCCATAGCCAGCGTACAGCACCTTTGCTAATCGCCACCTGTTAAACGCGTACAAATAAATAACACATTATCTCAAAACATCCTCTCAGGGATTTTTAAGAATACATTCCCAGGTCAAACTTATCCCCACGGATAACTAGTTTGCCGGAATGATATCGCAGTCATGGACAGGCTTTACCTCTCCTCATCATCATCACTTACACCCAAAAACACGTGGCACATTTCTCGAAGATCTCGTCGTAGCATTAATCAGCACACCTCTCAGATAATGACATACAACATGTCCAAATGACAATAAAGAATAAATAACAGGATCAGTCCTAGCCCGAGTTATCAAAGCAACAAAATGCAAATATTCCCCCCCACGTAGTAATTAGTTTAACATATCATTAAATCAGTCCATTTATCATTGTCGTTCCTAGGTTCTCATTCACGGCTACACTTTTTATAGATACGTTAATCGATGCGGCCGTTTCGCAATAAGAATTACGTATACATAAGGAAAACATTTATATTACAAAATTTACTGTACAACATAATTGTCACGCAATGCCAAAATTTACTACACGCATGTCAGTTAAGAAATCAAACCCTGAAATTTAAATTAAACCACACAAATAAAATCTATACAAAGTTCCACACATCTCTCGCGATTCCCCTCGTCCAAAATCAATAAATCAATTTTTTAATACTCATCACTTAAACTGCTTTCCAGAGGCCTCCCGCCTCGTCAATTCCCATCATTAGGCCGTTAGCCCATAACACTGATGGTAATGGAGGATGAAGCTTGCTGTCTTCTCTCCATGGTCGACATTTTGCTGCTGTTAAAACACAATTAAATCAAAGTTTTTAAACTGTTCTATCTGCGTTCTAAGTATTTTATTTCCTCAGATCGTCCTATGCAGAATCGTCGACTTTCCCTATTCTATGGCTAATTGCCATCTCACAATTTATGAAAATTTTCCAACTTCGTTGCCGACACACAACTATAATTTTAAAACCATATCGTCTTAAGGACGTCTTAAATGACTGTCGAAGAATAATTAGGAGTGTCCCGATTCATCTCAGACATTTGTATATATACAGAAAGCCTAAAGTTTCAATGGTGGGAGAAAAACAGCTCCTCAATATTTTAAGTAATGGGCCTATAATTATGTGTGACCTCTCAAAATTCTTGTATTTTCTCACAGGTCGCGAATCTGCCGTCGAACATGCAAACCGATCGCTAGATCTTTTTATATCCGATTGCCGCGCAAAACACACTGACGCTATGTTCTGGCGTCATGTTTTCTTATTGGTCAGATAAGTTGGCGTTGGAGCTCTGACCTTACAAATCCCGCCCTTATTTTGACGTCACGACTATTCTCCTCTCTCTCACTCCTTGCCTTGTACGCAGCATTTTGCCCTTCGATGGTCACGTACGCCACAGCGTCATATCTGATTTTCTCAGAAATCCAAGAATAACATTGGTTGTGAAACTATTGGTCATTTCCAGCCAGCACGTAGCATGTCTTACCAAGTCCAGATTTCTAGCTACATCAATATTACTCAAATATCCAGCATATCATGTATTTAGTATTTCCATCGTTTTTATTAATATGAAACATTATTATTGGACACAATGATAAGGGTTCATTACGAAATGTACAGAAGGGATCGGGGGAAGGGAGGTGGTGGGCTATTTATTTGTGTGCGCAAAAATATAGCTAGTTTCTTAAAGTGGGCTGATACGGATCATGAAATGTTTTGTGTACAAATTTCGGATAAAGGGAATAAATTCCCTCTTTAGGTGATAGGGACGTATAGAGCACCGAAAGATAACTTTTCGCTTCTCGACACACTGTATGATAAAACTTGTACGGGTAATGCTATGAAAAAGAGCATAATAATTGCCGGAGATTTAAACCTCCAAGAGTAGACTGGTCTGGTGAGTCAACTAGCTGTGGTCAAGCTCAGAGCGCTGCAAACAAATTCTTAAGGGAGGGGGATTTTCCCAAGTAGTTGACTTCCCAACTAGAGGCAATAATACCTTAGATGTTTATCTCGTAAGGCCTGTAGAGCTGTATATTAACTGTCTGAAAGTACCAGGAATTAGTGACCATTCTGGGTTTGAATGAAATATTAGATACGGTGACATTACAAAATTAGACTCGGATGTAGCAAATAAGATCATATTCCAGTATCGCAGGACGGATCAGGTCAAATTTCAGGGGTATTTGAATGAGCTATTTGTATGATGGGCATCGGAAGGAAATCACATTAATATCCTGTGGACTACATTTTTGGAAATTTTAAATAGCGCTATTGATAAATTTGTTCCATTTAAATTACTGAAACAAAACCCAGATCCTGAGAATTACACACGGGAAATCAGGAGTCTTAAACGGAAAATTAGGAAATTATACAATAAAAGACATGATAGTGACAAGTGTATGTTGAAATTTAAGTCCTTATCAAGAGAGCACGTCTTAAAAAAAGAGGGCTGCTCATGACAATTATATGCAAGGTTTACTTGGTTCGGGAGGTGATGGGTGGAAATTTTTTTACAGTTATGTTAGGAGAAGAAAGGGAAATTCAAATAATTTGTCGATGATAATGTCCGGTGACGGTAAATTAATTACTGAGAAGCAGGCCATAGCTAATGAATTAAATGTATTATATGGTAGTGTGTTCAATAAATCCAATAGCTGTGTGTTGGACCTTAACGGTGAATCAGGGGCTCCACTTCTCCAAATAAACTAGTCAGCAATTGTAAAGCTAATACAAAAATTACGTTACAATATATCGAAGGGTCCTGATAATATTGTTAGTGAAGTACTTAAACTAGGAGGTAGGTCCGTGGCACGATATTTAGAGGTGATGTTTAATGTGTCCATAAACAATGCGCAAATCCCGGATGACTGGAAAAGAGCTACGGTAGTCCCAATATTTAAGGGAGGGAGCAGACTTGAATTGGGCAACTACAGGCCGGTTAGTCTTGCGTCCATCGTTTGTAAACAGATGGAGCATCTCATTTGCGACTACTTGAGGGAACAGTGGGAAACATTATCATGGTTTAATGATAGGCAACATGGATTTCGGAAAGGTTACTCATGCGGAAGTCAGATGCTATCACATTTTCAAGATATTAGCGAATCGTTTGACGATGGAGTTTCAGTCGACGCCGTAGTTATAGATTTTGCGAAGGCATTTGATGTCGTGCAGCATGACATGCTACTCCATAAATTAGCTTCGACGAAGATTGATAGAAGAGTAATTTTATGGATCCGAGAATTTTTGACGGGTCGTTCCCAGAAAGTGAAAGTTGAAGGCCGATTCTCGGATGAAATTACCGTAACGTCGGGTATCTCTCAGGGCAGCGTAATCGGAACTTTGTTATTTGTGGCGTTTATAAATGACTTTACAAATGGGATTCGCAGTGACTGTCGATTGTTTGCGGATGATTGTGTAATATATCGAAAGATACATGACTCACAAGACAATGCAGTACTTCAAGATGACCTGAACCTGGTCTATAAGTGGGCGATTGAAAATAAAATGAAAATAAACACAAGAAAATGTAGTCTAATAAAAATAGGGAAAGTGCGAAGGCAAGATTTTCAATACAACATTGGATCGGAAATACTTGTAGAAGAAGATTCTTGCAAATATTTGGGCGTTCACGTATGAAATGATATGAAATGGAGTAGTCATATAGGATGTGTAGTATCTAAAGCTTACAAATCCCTGCACTTTGTAATGAGGGTACCGTATTAAAAGGAAGTAGTACCTCTGCTAAAGAATTAGGATATTTGTCACTTGTAAGACCTATTCTGGAATACGCCTCGGCAGTTTGGGATCCATATCCACGAACCTACTACGTTGTCGTAGCAGGCGGAGAGGTGATACTCCGACGTGGCGCGTCCCAGGTGGCGGATTGGGGGGTCCTCACCGGTTTACCGGCGGACTTGAGCGAAGTAAAATAGCTCTCGCGGACCAAACACACTCCACAATCTCATGTTTCATCATATCATATTTCATTCATACCTTTGGGTGTGGCGAACCCATCGTACAAATAGCCTAAATCTGATAGTGTGCGAGTCGAGGCCTCGGATGGAGGTCCTTGATTCACGCCCCGACCCAGATCACTGGAACCGGGAAAAGAAGAAGAAGAAGAAGAAGTTTGGGATCCATATCAAGTAGGGCTCATAAATGAGTTGGAAATGGTACAAAGAAAGGCCGCTAGATTTGTGCTCAGTGACTTTAATCCCAGGAGCAGTGTGAGCCGTATGTTAAATAAACTTGGGTGGGAATCACTTGAGGCTAGGAGGATGAAATCTAGACTCTGCGCTATGTACAACGCGTATACAAATCAACCAGCAAGGGGTGAGCTTAGCAAACGTATGGAAAAGCCTACCTTACATAGGTAGGAGCGATCACCCTTTCAAAGTTAAGGGCCGACCACAGCGAACAAATTATGGTAAATATTCTTTCGTAAACCGTGCCAATGATAATTGGAACTTCTACCTGCCGCAGTCTTAGAGCCTTTTCCCAAACATATAGGTGTGTTTAAGAAAAGACTGACTATTTGTGTAAATACTCCAGTTTAATTGTTAGTGAATTGTTATGTACAGTTATGTATTTGTTATGTATATCTAATTTGCCACCGGGGGACACACCCTCAATTGCAAATAAACGAATGAATAAATGAATGAGAAAATCCACAGCCGCCTCCGTCCCTCCTCCTTGCCTATCCATCCCAATCTTTCCTTCCCTTCCCATCCCTCATGAGGCTGCTGTTCGCTTTGCATATGAGGCCTCCTGGGCGAAGTGCTGATCACATTTCCCCAGTTGTATCTACTCCAACCAAGTGTTACCAGCTCTAGGATACTGCCTGGAAAGGCGGTAGTGGTTAGTTCCCTCGCTGAGTCCATGTGAACCACCAACCGGGAGGGTAAAATTGAGCACAAAAAAAGTGTCCCTAGAAGGGCAAAGGCCTCTCTCGAGAAGGGGAGTTCGTTGATCTTATCTCGCGTGGCGAGCTAGTCATGTGAGATGATTAGTTGTGCCGCAATGACAGTCATAATGTTTACTCCTTCCAATCCGTTCTTTGTCTTGGAGCCCTGGACCAGTGTGGTCCTAGCAGCTATCGGAAATGGTCCGTCCATCATCTTCTCGGTCTGCCGCGGCTTCCTTAACCTATGCATTAGTCTCACATGGTTGCTCTCTGCGCCCATCTGCTCTGGTTAAGTCTCGCGACGTGTTCTGCCCATTTCCACTTAATTCTGGCGGCCTTCTGCGCGACGTTCTCAAATGTTGTGATTTCTTGGAGTCTCTTGTTAGAAGCTCTATCACTCAGTGATATGCCTAGGATTTTCCTCTCCATTCCCCTCTGGCACACGTCTAATGCTCTCTTTTGTTTGGCCGTTAAGTACCAAGTCCGACAGGTGTAAGTCAAAACTGGAATGATGCATGTGTGAAGAACCTCTAATCTGAGTTTCCTGTTTAATGCTTTACCGAGCAGTATGAACGTCAATCCCCAGAAGGCCTTCCAAGGTTGAGTTATTCGTCTTTTGATTTCTTAGTCCATTCTTTGTGTTAAGGCGATCAATTGGCCTAGGTAAATGTATTCATCCGTGTATATTGACATAAGGCGTAATACAATTATCAAATGCCCGTTGGCATTTCATTTACGACATATATGTTGGAATCACTTCTCTTTTGTGCAATTTCTTACAGGGAACAAGTAATTCCGTGGCAAACTAAAGAGTCTACTTTTCTTAAAATTTAAAATTAATGCCAATCTATATAGACCTACATAGAGTAATGACGAAATCAAGATGGCAATACTAACATTTCTAAATACTGCAGTTTGAAATACACCTGAAGAAATAGTGTAGCCTAATAGAGTATCTCACTACAGTTGGCAGCCCTAGTGACTCTAAATATATTCTCAGTTCCATCTTTAAGGTATAGAATGCACGTACAAAATATGGATGAAGTCTAATGGATAGTATGGACGTTACATGCTGTTTGATATTGGATTTATTAGTGCACGTAAAATTGTGTTGGGAACAATGTCATGTAAGTGATGCTCAGAATTAGTCTGAAATGTTACGATCTACTATAGTGCTAATTTTCTACAAACTCCATTTGCAAGTATATAAGTTACATGTAATTAAATATTGAAATTATCAGAAAGCTTAGAATCATGTTGGCAGCTCTGAGGTACATTAGTTACTCCAAATTAATCTAGAATGTCAGGTACTACCTAACGTGTGCAAACCTTAGAGTTGATGGCTTTCATACTTTCTGGTATATTGATATTAGGATTAAACAAATAGATAGAGCATTTATTAACATACACATAATTCATGTTTATTGGGCTAATGTCGTGTGAAATTAAATTAGATACCAAACGTTTCAAAGGAACCTTGCCTCCTTTTTCAATGGAATTTAATGGAATTTATTGTAATTTTACACGGCATTAGCCCAAAAACATGAATTATGTGTATAGTAATCCGGGCCTTGGCAGCCCCGCTGGTTCTCACGAATATGCCAGGGGTGTATACACAATTCTTTTCGGGGGGGGGGGGGGTTACTGTGCTGTAAAATTGTGAGTATTATCAGGGGATTGTCCCCGTAAAATACCCAGAAATATCAACCAACATCTAAGAGCATATAACTCTGTGTAATTATTTTAGATAAGACTTAATTGTAAAATTCAAAGTTTATATAGCCTACAATTAGTAGTAAAAAGTTGTAAAAAACAACACAACACACAAATAACATTTTATACTTAATTAATTTTCTATAATGGCCTATGGGGGATGAATGTCAAATATCAAAATTGTTATCAATTTATTAAGCAGAAAGGTAAAGAGTTATTTTTATTTTTACAAATTTATAATTTATTTCTCAAAAGTGCCGTACTCTAGAATTCTCAGTTTCGCCGCACAAGGCTGAGTGTACCCCGTTCCAACATTCAGATCAGAATTAAAATTTCTTGACAGAGCCAGGAATCGAATTCGAACCTCCGGGGCGGCAACCAAGAATTTTAGTCACTACACCCCGAGGTAGTCTAATGTCAATCTTAATATTGTTTATAACTTAGCCATAAGTTAAGATTAGGGTGCAATCAAATTTATAATTATTTCATGCTTTTACCAAAGCAACACAATCTTAATGTTTTTTGGCTTTTTCTGGGGGGTGCTGGAGCCCCCTCAGATCCCCCCCCCCTTATATATATGCCTCTGGAATACGCATAGTCATAACTGTTATGGTACACAAAGCACATACAAAATTTGGTTGAGAAAAGAAAAAAAATGTGAATATCTGGTATCTTTATAGGGATGGTATGGTTCAGGAAAACAACAAATGCTTGATTTTTTTATAGATTGCTGAGTTTATTGAGAAAAGTTACAAGATGAAATGAAATAGGCTACAGAGAGAGAGAGAGAGAGAGAGAGATGATCATTTAGCCGTAGTACTGAGGAGCAGCGCCATAACCATAGGCACCACCAATTGCAGGATAGCCAAGTCCAGAGTAGCCGCGTCCAGAATATCCCAGGTTGGAATATCCCAGGTTGGAGTAACCCACGTTGGGGACACCCAATCCAGAGTATCCCAGACCGGAGTAACCCACGTTGGGGACACCCAATCCAGAGTATCCCAGACCGGAGTAACCCGCCGCAGCATAGCCAGGATAACCCAGACCAGCCAATCCACGCTTGTCCTTACTCGCCTCCTCTACGGCAGAAGCAACAACAACCAGGGCGACGAAGGCCACGATTACGGATCCCTGTGGACATAAATTAAATAAATGAAGTTGGTTAAATCTCACATTCAAATGGGCCATTCTCATGTTAACCCTCGAGTGCATAAGCCAGGCCAACGTGGCTCGGGATGTGATTTATTTATCATTTATGGTGAAAGTGTTCGGACCTCTAGCGTGAAATTCCCAATATTCCTCTCACAGTTAAGGAGAAAAGCAGTGATAGAACCAATCAACCATTATTGCTTACAGCTGACAAGGGAACGGATGTCGGTGTAAAATTGTAATCTGGTTGAAATTTAGTACACAATATTCCCACGAAGTTGTACAATGACGTAGTGAAAACCGCACGGGCCACTTTGAATTTTGAACGCCAATATTGAACACCGAAAACCCGCCGGGCGGCGGCATGAGCGAGGATGTGGGAAGAGGTAAAGTTGACCTTGAATCATAGCAGCACGCTAGGCCCCTAGGCAGCGACCTGCCGTGCTGCGTTGCATTCCCTACGTAAAACTTTCCCCTCACTCCTCTACCATCCTGATTAGAGTATACAATTATTAACTTGTTAAAATGTACGTCAAGCAATACATGAATTCAAATGTTTCAACCTAAAATGAGGTCTTCCTCAGCTCAAATCAAGAATTAAAATCCTAACTCGTCGCTCAGGACGTCTCCCGGCCGGTTTTCGGCGTTCAATATTGAAAGTGGCCCATGCGAATTTCACTACGTCATTGTACAACTTCATTGGAATATTGTGTAGTAAATTTGAACCAGATTTGAGTTTCACACCGCAATCCGTTCCCTTGTAAGTAACAATTTAGCTTTACTGTAATTTACCAAACATTTACATGAGTCGGGCCTTCCCTTCTCATGTTTTAAATCATTCAGTTACTTATTCATTTTATGATACATGATGTGTGCATGTTTTCATTAATATTAACCACCAAATATACTTCGGATCCCGTCTGCGTGTTGACCGACTGAAAAGCACGATTCACATAGATTGTCATAATAATAAGTTTATAATAATAATAATAATAATTCTCCAAGCGAAAAAAAATCAAAGAATGCCTTGTTCAGTGAAATACAAAAATATCTGCATGAGATTGGGATCTCATGTGATGATAACAAGGCACGCAACCAGCTTAAGAGAAACTTTTCGAACATCAGAGTATCCAACCTAAGCCGAGGCTGAAAAATGGAAAGGGGTGGATTAAGGAGATAAAGGAACAACATCGTTATTTATTTATTTATTTATCGAATGGCTTTTAGTGCCGGGAGTGTCCGAGGACATGTTCGGCTCGCCTGAATCTGTAGCTACTTCCAGCGTGAGCTACGAGTTCCGTTCAATTTCAAGTAGTTCCAACTTTCGCCACCAGACATCAATGATACCTAGTGGCGAACGTTGGACGAAATCTAACCTAACTCAAGTTTAGTCTGTGAAAGGATCTTTTACATGCCATAAATCTATGACAAGGGACCGCCGGCTTTACTTCCCCTCCGAAGGAAGGCATACTGAAGGATTTTTAAGGCTGCGGCCGGGTTTGAACCCGCTATCTTGGGCATAGAAGCTCAGCATGCTACTGACTACGCCACCGAAGCCGCTAACAACACAGTTTATGTACAGGGCTGTGATTGGCGCAGATCGCTGGGACACGTACCCGGTTCAACAGGTGGTGACGCGCACTTTTACACTTTTACCAAACATGTTCAATAATGTGTACTTACAGAGCTCATAGGTGATGCTTAAAATGCTCTCCCTCTTTTGTAACACACACCTGACATCTTCTGATGAAATAATGCCTGTTAACTCTTTTATTATTTACGGAGCCTGTTTCCTTGAATCGTTTAGCGAAACTCCTAATTGTACTGGCATTAGGCACAGGTCTTCCTGGAAACTTGATTCGAAATTTTCGTCTCGTTTCAGAATAAGATTTTCTGCTTTTCATTACGAATTATGGATCTACACACGTTTGCGCAATGTGAATTGATGTCTAGACATGACCAAGAATCACAGTAATCACAATACTCACTAAACATGTAACACTAACGTCTAAGCATTGCAGACACAGGTTCATATGAATGACAAAACACGTGTGAACTAACGATATGAGTCAGTGGAGCGCGCCATCACCGGCTGAACCGCGTACTAGCGCCCGTGATCTGCGCCAGTCACAGCTGGCTTAGCTTCCAGTGTTTATCGGGGCGCACATAGATAATGACCCTGTATGGAGGAATACTGGAATAATGTTCAAGCTAAAAGGAAACAGCTGAAATGACGTGGTCCTTAGTTGGTCGAGACGAAAAAACAACAACAACAACAATAATAATAATAATAACAATAACAATAGTGTAGCCCCCGGAGAGGCCTGGTGCAAATTTTCTTAATTTGATTCCCGTAGGATGCCAAAATTTTGCCCAGAACGTGCCACTAAATCTACTGACACGGCTCCCTCGCATTAGTGCACCCTCAATGTCAACTGACTGCGCCAGGATTCGATCCTGCAACCTTGGGCACAGAAACCGAGAACGTTACCGCTGAGCCACGCAGCCAGCCCCATTCTCTTTGCATGACCCCACCATCTAAGTCAACTAATATGAACAGCTTTACCTAGCGTGTTCATTTCTAGCTTGGATGTTATGTCCTCATTACCAGTACCCTCCTGCCATTGCTCCCATCTATTCGTGCTACCCTCATGTACGCTACTTCTAGCTTATGTATCAGGTATTTTGAATCTACCCAGGTCTTATTTCCACACAGCAAGGTTGGACTGAATACTGAGCGATGTAGGAAGAGTTCCGTCGCTCCATTAAATTCTTTCTTGCAGAATACTGTAGACCGTAACACTGATTGTGAGAACTAACCGCATTAGTTTTTCCGCACCTCGACTCTATTTCTCTCCACACTATTCTGAGAGAACATACAGCCTAAGTACATAAAATGGCCCACCAGCTCCAAATTTAATTCTCTTTCTTACGTATCTTACCTGCCGACATTACTTTCGTTTTTAAAATACTGATTTTCGTACCATATTCCTATGATTTATGCTCAAGTTCTATCAACTTGACTTGTATGCTACTATAAGGAACTGCATTTTTAGCCTACTTTTCATATTTTGTGAAAATGAAGAAAAAGTAGACTTATGTGATCGATCCGGGCAATTGTGTGTTTGTCTGTCCGTCTGTCTGTGCTTAGGTCTGCCTGTGTGTCCTCCCCTACAACTCCTAAACGGATGCAGCTATCAAACCCAAATTTGGAATGAGTATGGCTGAATATATCACGGCTATATTTGAAGATGACGTCAGTGCTACCAGCTGCTGAAAAATCACAATTGAAAATTGAGCACTATGTTGGATATCTCGGAAGATATGCATGGGAATTGTTCCTAAATTGACACACATATGGGCAATATTACAGCAGACTAATTTACAGAAGCCCATACATGAGAGTTTTGCCAACACAATTCTACGCCTGCTGATATGTGAAAATTGTAATGCATGCAACTTCCATACTATTTATTAGATTTCAACCAAAAGTGGTATGTGATTTGCGCACTAGAACAGATATGAATATGCAATTTTTAAGTGTCAACATGGCTTCCAACTGTTGAAGAATGCACTCTATACTTTTTTATCCTAATCTCAATATATCAGAAAGTATGCAGGCCAACAGTTCAAAACTTTGCATAGAAATAGTACATTAAAATGTAGGTTAGTTTTCAGTAACCGATATACGACAGTGCTGCCAAAATAATTCTACGCATGCTGATAGGTTTAATGTTGGATCACATGTAACGTCCATACTAATTCATGAAGTTCTTTCAAAATTGACACATACATAGATCATAATATTTCAATTTAAGTT
The DNA here is from genome assembly GCA_946902985.2 of Meconema thalassinum. Taxonomy (NCBI): domain Eukaryota; kingdom Metazoa; phylum Arthropoda; class Insecta; order Orthoptera; family Tettigoniidae; genus Meconema; species Meconema thalassinum. The sequence continues at coordinate 108,017,299 of OX336400.1, forward strand.
TGAGCATCACATTTATGGCAGTTTCGCCAACCTGATTTTACGCTTGCTGATAAATTCAATATTTAAATACATGTAACGTGCATACAATCGAGTGGATCACAACAAAAGTTTGCATGTTTATTGTGTACTTTAAGGGATGGAGCTAAGAATATATTTAGAGTCGCCAGGTTTGCCAACTGTTAACATATGGTCTCTATAATTTAAGAAAAAATAGGCTCTTTAGTTCGTCACAGAACTACTTGTTAGATTTCAAAATTGTCATTTTCGGTTTTCAGAATCATAAACTAGTTTTTTTAGGTCTATAATGGGTAGAATAGGTTTTTAAAGTGTAGCAAAAATTGACATAAACAGGGCAACGCTTAACACTAATGCATATTGTTAGTTGAAGATCTGATTGTAACGAGAATGTAAATATTTTATACAATGATACGTCTTTTAGAGCCTCCGTGGCTTAGGCGGCAGCACGCTGACCTTTCACCGCTGGGTCCGTGGTTCTAATCCCGGTCACTGCATGTGAGATTTGTGCTGGACAAAGCGGAGGCAGACAGGCTTTTCTCCGGGTACTTCGGTTTTCCCTGTCACAAATTTCATTCCAGCAACACTCTCCACTGTCGTTTCATTTCATCTGTCATTCATTTAATCATTGCCCCTGGAGAATGTGACAGGCTTTGGCAGACGGCACAGTTCATTTCCTCGCCGCTAGATGGGGGCTTCATTCATTCCACTCCTGACCCTGTCGGAGACTGGAAGCAGGCTGTGGATTTTCATTTTCATTTTCATACCTCTTTTATCAAATTATCATCGAGAACTTCACACTCTTAATGAATATTTGCTCTCCTTAAATATGCTAATTTTTGAAATGCAATAAAACCAAGAACGCCAGGGCTGATTTTCACATTCAAACCCGATTAAATAACTTTGCTAATTTAGAATATAGGGAACTTGGAAACAACTGCTTCAGTGGCGTAGTCGGTAGCATGCTGAACTGCTATGCCCAAGATTGTGGGTTCAAACCCGACCGAAGTCATCAGTATGCCTTCCATCAGAGGGGAAGTAAAGCCGGCAGGCCCATGTCTTATATTTATGGGATGTAAAAGAACCAACCACTACAATTGGTAGTGTTCAGGTAAATTTGTCGGTTATTTGGTTAGAAACGCTCTATCAAGTTCCAATGTTCACCGCTAGGTGTCATTAACAGATGGATCTCTGGTAGCCAAAGTTGGAACTACTGGAAAATGATCTCGAATGGGCGAATGGCAGCCTGTGATTTTCTAGTTAAAGGGATTTTTCTTCTGACCGCTAGATAACTCTAGGGTAACACTGAAACGTCAAGACGGAAGTAATGATTGTTTTATTATAGAGCAAGGAATAAACACCGTATTGTGGTTTACTTTAAAAAATTACGGGTTAAAAATTCAAATGAACTACAATTAGGTATTTTTAGGTACTCGCATATATATTTTTTTAGGTACTACAGAATTCATGAATATGGCTCTTTAGAGTGTGACTCGGGAAGGTATTAACGTATTTTTGTACAGTTGAACTGGGATAATTCGAACCTCAAGGGACCAGTAAAAACATTGAATTATCCAAAAATACGAATTAAGAAAGTTCTTTGAAAAGGGTAGAGAAAATATTCAAACTTTAAGTTTTCATCCAAGAATCATTATTAAGCTGTATAGGCACTAATTCCTGTATCGTGAATAACCTCACAAGTTTCAAATGGTAAAATAAAACCAAAATGTACTATTCACCTATTTAACGACAGTAGTAATCCAGCAATCTAGTTAAGTCTTAAAGAATTCTACTGTTTTTCAAAGAAGTTTAAGATTTTTACCTGTTACCTACAATTAAGTCTCTCGGCCATCACAAAAGAGTCTAACAAATTTAAGGAACTGAAAACAGAATCACTTCCGTCAATTCTACTTTCAAACAAACCGCCTAAGTTCTGTGATGTGGTTAGTAGCTTGGGCTGCACTCGGAACAGTTTTTTCGGGAACTTCCTCCACGAGTTCATCGCCAGATGCGTCGTCGCCATCTTGTCTTTCGGACCCAACTGTTTGGCTTCCGATCGGCTTTTTACACGTAAAAACGTCGAATTACCCACAATATAATTCGAATTAACCACGATTTTTTAGCATTGATTGTATATAAAATGCTAGGGACCAAGAGAAAAATTCGAATTAAAGAAGATTTCGAATTAAAGAAGTTCTAACTAACCACGTTCCACTGTATTTGGAAGTAAGGAAAGTAATAGGTATAAACCTAAGAATCCGGTCTCTAGGGATAACTTTTGTAATATGGGTTTAAATGACTTCCGTCTTAGAGGCCGAAACATAGGGTAATCACGTGTAAAACAGACGGTAAGAATTCCCAGCGATGGAAAATTTAAGAAAATTGTACTGCGGGAGTGTATTTGCTCTCTATAACTGTACTGCGGGATTGTATATAACCACAGATGGAGAACACATAAAGTAATCAAGTTAAGCTTAAGTCTTACCAAGAACTTCATGATACTGGTGGTGCCTGTGTTGTCAGCGTTGCTACAGATGAGACAGATACTGGCTCCCTGAAAAATCTTCTCTTTTATAGCAAGTAGTAGAGTGGTTTGTGTGGCCTTCATCCCTCCCCCACTTAACCAGAACAACTACGTCACGTCAGAAATGAAATACTGTAACAGCTTTAATTGACCTGTTTCTATGCACAGTAAGTTAAAAAAAAACTGAAACAATCTTCTGAGTCTTCACCGCAACGCACGTGGTGTTTTTGCATGAGGAGGATGATTCAGATTCCTTTGTTTGCTATGTTAAGTATTTGTTGTTGTTGTTTCTTAAGTGGCTTTACGACATCGTGGTCATCTATCCCTGTGCATTTGGCATTGCATTGACAATGTGTAAATTGCATTTAACCTAAATACCTCACGAAAATACATGGAAAAGAACAGTCTGCCCAAAATATTTATTGAAAAAAATTATTGAAATAGGAAAATAATACTTTAAGACTTTATAGGGTAGAATATTAATGAAGATATGTTATTTGTATTAATTCTAATTATATTTTTATTATATTAGCCTCTCTATAATTATTAATTTTAATTTTTGTTATCTTCATTTTAAAGTTCATATTCACTTTCTTAATATTCATTTTCATCTATTATTTTAATAATCTCAAATTATTATAATTTTAACCGGGTGAGTTAGCCGTGGTCGTTACGTCATGACTGCTGGCAGTTGCTCACATCCGGGAGGCGAGGAGGTTCGAATCCCCCCGCCGGCAACCTTGAAGATGGTCTTCTGTGGTTTCCCATCTTCCTTACAGGCAAATGCCAGGGTTGGTCCGTAACTATAGGCCACAGCCGCTACCTTCCAACTCCTCGTCCTTACCTTCCAACTTTCCTCCCCAACGGTATTTGTAGCTCACCCATTGGGTGTCCGTCTCGAAGCAGCTACGAAACTGGCGAGCCTAACATGTCCTCGGACACTCCCGGCACTAAAAGCCATACGCTAAACAATATATATATATATATATATAATTTTAATTTTTGGAGCGTATTTAATTTTAATTCTATGGTGGAAAATGACGAGAACGAGCTGGATGGAAAGAAAACCCAACCTGAAGTCTTAAGGGAAGTCAAAGAAGAGAGAAGATTAATGAATGAAATGGGAAAGAGATAAATAACATTTATTGGTCATGCCATCAGACACAACACTTTCTTCGTTAACATTCTTGAAGGGAAAATGATGGGAAAGGAAGGAAGAGGACGACCTAGGGAAGACATGAAGAATAGAATGGGATGTGACAATTACATGGAACTGAAACAAACCGCCAACGACAGAAGCATGTGGTTGCATTGACAAGGCATTCGCCTTTAGAATATGATGGTGATTAAGTAACTCAAAGTAAAATGATTTTTTAGAATTTCCACTAACAGAGGAGCCTTGCTACTGCAAAATGCCACACGTTTTGCTTTGATCACTTCACTCTACTTTTCGTGTGAATTTAGAGCTGAGGGTTTTGGAGTAATTTTACTGATGCACTCTTGAACTATTCAATGATTCATGAACTATGGAATGAAATCACCTGACTTAGAGTGTACATTGCGGCTTCGGTGGCGTAGTTGGTACCATGCTGAGCTTCTATGCCCAAGGTTGCGGGACTTTTTAAGAGCGTTAAAAATCCCTCAGTATGTCTTCCTTCGGAGGGGAAGTAAAGCCGGCGGTTCCATGTCAAAGATTTATGGCATGAAAAAGAACCTTCCACTAACTACACATGTGTGAAGCCAAAATTTGTAGATTAGAATTGATAACGCTGTTTGCCATTTCTTGATGAATATAGTACATTTGCATTTGTCAGTTGGCACAGGCTAGAGTAAAAGGTGGCTTTTCACCGATGTCTCAGTCTCACTCATGGCTGTGATTATATGGAAGCTACTGAGGTATGGGTGGTGCTTAGTAATGACATTCAGGGCACAGTCAGTGCCTGTGAATGCTGTGAAAGGTTCTACTCATAGGGTTAGGACTACTGTTCTGACTCAGTGAGGAAAGCAATGGCAAACTACCTCACTCCTCTTCTTGCCCAGTACGCCTCAATATAGCGCTGCCTGGGGTTTTTGTGGGTATCTACTCACATAACGTAACGGCGATGATTTTGAGGATCCAACCAGCCTTCGGGCTGACTACCTAACAACAACAACGCTCTATTAGTTCCAACGTTCGCCGCCAGGTGCAGACTGTGATGCCATCTAGTAGCCAAGTCCACAAGCTAGGTGTCGTGGACGGTAGCATTTGGTAGCAAAAGTAGGAACTACTGTACTTGAAATTATTGTCTGCAGTCCTTACTTGAATTAAAACAGATAACACTCACTAATACAGCCATAAAAATTAACCTCGGTTTTCAGACACATTCTACACATACCCAAAGTACACGGGGCTACATGACCGCGTTGTCGCAGCCCCTAAACTGAGGATGATAATTTAATTTTTTCACTCTTTAATTTTAAATGTTATTATTTAAAAAGTAAATCAAGCAACGTATAATATTTGGTTTTCAGAAATGAACACTTTCAAAATAACAATAATAATAATAACTTAAAAATTATAATAATTCGCTGATATATGGCTGAAAGATTCAACCATCAGCATCTAGGACCTGCCGTCCGTGCGCCTTTTCAGCTTACGCTTGGTAAATCGTTAAAGTTGAAGCCGGGATGGGTTTCTAGTCTCCACTTAGTAAAAAACATAGTCCCCGATTCTTGGATATCACGGGTAATCTCGAGAACCACTGGATGGGTTTTGATGCGGTTTTTACCATTCTGTAAAGGATATCTCTAATGTAGAAAATAATTTATTTATGATCAAAGGAAGCGAAGCAGTAACGATTTCAGTGAAAAACTCGAAAAAAAACTGGCATCCGTGCGCTTTTTAAGCTCACGCTGGGCAAACCGATAAAAATATCACTATACTATGAATGTAAGAATTATTCGTCATGAAAAGTTCTACAAAAAGTCCGCGTCGAATTTATCAATCTTCAATACATCGCCCACTATAAGTGTTTTTACGTTTGCATTTCTTCCAACTATTTTCTTTCAATTACTGAGACGACAGTTTACGAGATAGCTAGGGGTGAGCCTTTCACTCCAGTAACAGCCTAGCTAGTGGGCGAGCCTATTACCAGCAGCAAACTGTCGAGTCGTGTTGAGTTAAGAGTTCAGAGAAGAGTGGTTGCGTTTGGAGCTTCCCTGGGAGTGCAACTCGGCTTTTCTTTCATTTCGCCTGTGAAAATTTCGTTCTGGTAAATACACAGCCAACTTAAGATTGGACGGAAGGGGGATTTGTGTTTCATGCACCTCGCCATTCTTAAATTACGTCTGACAAGAATTCGTTGCACATGCATCTCCACGATAATATAATTAATAGTCCGGTCAGTGGTTTTAATCCACCATGCCGAGACGTAAAACGGATATAGGTCGTAGTTCATGGACATCGAAAAACGCGCTTATCACGTAATGCATTTTTATCTGTTCCCGGGCGAAGCCGGGGCGGGTTGCTGGATAAATTTATAAATAGGGTGAGGTTCAATACCATTTCTAAAATGTTCACCATCTAAATTACTGTGTTTATTAAACTAAAACTAATAAAACCAGAACAGTTACTCATTTTTGATTAAGTGAAAAACAAGAAGTTCCGTGAAGAACTATACAGCCTACTTTTCATGCCAATGATTATTCTACAGTAAGTTATATGAATCTATCTAGAATAATGACGAAATTAAGTTGGTAATATCGAAATATCTAATTATTTCAAAATATACCTGGTATAATGTAGCCTAATAGAGCACTACAGTTGGCAGCCCTGGTGACTGAATATATTCTTAGTTCCATCTCTTAAGGTACAGAATACAAAATTTGGTTAAAGTCCATTGGACGTTACATGCAGTTAGACACTGGATCTATCAGCACGCGTAAAAGCATGTTGGCAACAATGTCATGTGTGTGCTTGTCAGAAATAATCTGAAATATTATGATATCTTGTTGTGCCAATTTCGGATGAAATCCATTTGTTAGTATAGAAGTTACATGTATTTAAAAATTGGTCTTATCAGCAGGCATAGAATCATGTTGGCAGCACTGCATTGTATTAATTACTCCAAATTAATCTAGAATGTCAGGTGCTATACGTGTGCAAAGTATAGAGCTGTTGGCTTGCATACTTTCTGATATATTGATATTAAGATAAAAATAATATAGACAGCATTAATTAACAGTTGGTAGCCCTGATTGCTCTTAACAATGCTTATAGTCATATCTGTTATGTTACACATTGCACATACGAAATTTGGTTGAAATCCAACTGATAGTATAGAACTTACATGTATTTAAAAATTGGTACTATCAGTAACCTTATAATCATGTTGGTAGAACTGAAGTATATAAGTTACTCCAAATTAATCTAAAATGTCAGATTATACGTGTGCATAGTTTAAATCTGTCGGCTTGCATACTATATTGGTATTTGGATTTTAAAAAGTCCTCTCGGACATTTTATTGTCTTATGGGAACGGTAACCTTCTTGTCATTTGTGGTCCATTTTCATACTTGTGGTCACACTGTCCTTATGCAAGGTTTCGACACTGATGTGTAACTATGTAACGGTCTGTTACTTCTTCACGCAAAATTATATCTCCCGCAGAGATTTTGGTTGGTTCCTCAGTTTAGGGGCTGCGACAACGTGGTCATGTAACCCCGTGTACTTAGGGATGGCTGTATTAGTCTGTAATTCAGGTAAGGACTGCAGACGGTCAATTTCAAGCTGTAGTTCCTAATGTTGCTACCAGGTACTACCGTCAACGACACCTACCTGTGAACTTGGCTACTAGATGCCACCGCAGCCAGCAACTCGCAACGAACGTTGGTATTTCCCCTCCAAAGGAAAGCATACTGAGGGATTTTTAGCGCTCTTAGAAAATCCGAAGACTTCGGCCGGCTTTGAACTCGCGACCTTGGCCATAGACATTCAGCATGCTTGCTACCAGTTACGTCACCGAAGCCGCTTCACACTTAGTCAGATGGAATTCTGAATATGATCTCGTGCAAGTGCGTTATCTTGGCAACGTCTGATGGCTCATCCCTCATCAATTTAGTAGTATTGCCATGGCAACCACTGATAGCTCTTGGCATTTTCTTATAATTCCGAAATCATTTTTCTCATCCCTTGGCATAATGGTGGGTCATATCAAAAATTCTTTCAGACAAAATTTTAGGTAATTATTAGGGGAATATTATCCATTTTGTACGGTTTTGATATAGTGCCTATTAAGAGAGATATGATTAATGTTTCCCGAAAAACCAATTTTTTCCCGCCCCTTTGGTCAATGGTTGGTGCTATAAAAAGAACTCTTCTAACATAAATGTTTGGGCTTTATCCGACACATAGTATGAACGTTGAACGGATTCGATATTTCACATATTAAGAGAGTTATAGCAATATTTCACTTTTTCGAAAAAAAGCCCTCCATTTTCACCCCCTTCGACCGATTTAGCCCAGTAACGAACTCGACCGAGATTTTATAGGTATACATATTCGGTAAAATATTCAAAGTGATTGGTGCAAAATTACGGCAGTTATCGTGTCCACAAGAAACTGATATGCATATATATATACACATATACATACATAAATTATATATAAACTTTTGAACTGACGGTGGTTTTGGGGTCTGGGGGATGTGAAACGCGAAGATATGTCGAAATTTTCCGGAAGTCGAAACATGGTACCCATTGCAATAGTTAGCTTTCTAATGAAATCTACCTCTGGTTGGTTCCTCAGTTTAGGGGCTGCGACAACGCGGTCATCTAACCCCGTGTACTTTGGGTGATTGTAGAATCTGTCTGATAAACGGTGTGAATTGTAATGGCTGTAGTAGTCTTTATTCAGGTAAGGACTGCAGACGGTCAATTTCAAGCAGTAGTTCCTAATGTTGCTACCAGGTACTACCGTCAACGACACCTAGCTGTGAACTTGGCTACTAGATGCCACCCCAACCAGCAACTCGCAACGAACGTTGGAACTTCCCCTCCAAAGAAAAGCATACTGAGGGATTTTAGCTCTCTTAGAAAATCCGACGACTTCGGCCGGCTTTGAAACCGCGACCTTGGGCATAGACATTCTGCATGCTACCAGTTACGTCACCGAAGCCGCTTCCCACTTAGTCAGATGTCAAAGTCAACCCCTGGCACCATCCAGCCCATGACGGGCTAAGGCCGACCAAGCGACCGCTGCCCAGCCATTTGGCCTGCAGATATTGGGGTGACGCGTGATCAGCGCGTCGGGTCCCCTCGGCCGTTAATATTGGTATTCGTGATCGGGGTGCTGTCTCACTGTCAGACAGCTACTCAATAGTCCTCACGAGGCTGAGTGCACCCCGTTCCAACCCTCACGTCAGTTTTAAAATCCCTGACGGAGCCGGGGATCGAACCCGGGGCCTCAGGGTGAGAGGCAGGCGCGCTACCCCAACACCACGGGGCCGGCTTAGTCAGATGGAAATACTGAATCTGATCTCGTGCAAGTGCGTTGTCATGGCAACGGCTCATCCCTCATCAATTTAGTAGTGTTGCCATGGCAACCTCTGATAGCTCTTGGCATTTTCTTGAAAAATGAAAATCCACAGCCTGCTTCCAGTCTCCGACCGGGTCAGGAATGGAATGAATGAAGCCCCCATCTAGCGGCGAGGATATGAACTGTGCCGGCTGCCGAGGCCTGACGCACTCCTCTGGGGCAATGATTAAATGAATGACAGATGAAATGAAATGATAGTGGAGAGTGTTGCTGGAATGAAATTATGACAGGGAAAACCGGAGTACCCGGAGAAAAACCCGTCTGCCTCCGTTTTGTCCAGCACAGATCTCACATGGAGTGACCGGGATTTGAACCACGGACCCAGCGGTGAGAGGCCGGCGTGCTGCCGCCTAAGCCACGGAGGCTTGTTCTTGGCATTTTCTTATAATTCCGAAATCATTTTTCTCATCCCTTGGCGTAATGGTGGGTCATATCAAAAATTCTTTCAGACAAAAGTTTTAGGTAATTATTAGGGGAATATTGTCCATTTTGTACGGTTTTGATATTGTGCCTATTAAGAGAGATATGATTAATGTTTCCCGAAAAACCCACTTTTTTCCACCCCTTTGGTCAATGGTTGGTGCTATCAAAAAACTTATTTGACATAAATTGTTGGCACTTATCCGACACATATTATGAACTTTGAATGGATTTGATATTTCACGTATTAAGAGAGTTATAGCGAAATTTCAATTTTTCGAAAAAAGCCCCCCAATTTCACCCCCTTCGACTGATTTTGCCCATTAACGAACTCGACCGAGATTTTATAGGGATACATATTATGTAAAAAAATCAAAGTGATTGGTGCAAAATTACGGCAGTTATCGTGTCCACAAGAAACTGATATACATATATATATATATATATATACATATATATATATATATACATAAATTATATATAAACATTTGAACTGACGGTGGTTTTGGGGTGTAGGGGATGTGAAACGCGAAGATATGTCGAAATTTTCCGGAAGTCGAAACATGGGACCCATTGCAATAGTTAGCTTTCTAATGAAATCTACCTAAAAAAAAAGTCCTCTCGGCACGCCGGAAGGCGGAGGTAGATTTCACCGGACAAACTTGGGGATAGGCGAAAATAGGCAGAATATGCAGATTTTCGTAGAAGGATCAGACCTCATTTAATGCGAGAAGGTATTTTATAATTGGAGCTTAATTAACTTTGTTTTTCGTAATTTTATGCTTATTTTAAACATTTTATTGTCTTATGGGAACGGTAACCTTCTTGTCATTTGGGGTCCATTTTTATACTTGTGGTCACACTGTCCTTATGCTAGGTTTCGACACTGATGTGCAACTATGTAACGGTCTGTTACTTCTTCACGCAAAATTATATCTACTGCAGAGATTTTGGTTGGTTCCTCAGTTTAGGGGCTGCGACAACGCGGTCATGTAACCCCGTTTTTTTTGGGATGGCTGTATTAGTCTGTAATTCAGGTAAGGACTGCAGACGGTCAATTTCAAGCAGTAGTTACTAATGTTGCTACCAGGTACTACCGTCAACGACACCTAGCTGTGAACTTGGCTACTAGATGCCACCGCAACCAGCAACTCGCAACGAACGTTGGAACTTCCCCTCCAAAGGAAAGCATACTGAGGGATTTTTGGCGCTCTTAGAAAATCCGACGACTTCGGCCGGCTTTGAACTCGCGACCTTGGGCATAAACATTCAGCATGCTACCAGTTACGTCACCGAAGCCGCTTCACACTTAGATGGAAATCTGAATCTGATCTCGTGCAAGTGCGTTATCTTGGCAACGTCTGATGGCTCATCCCTCATCAATTTAGTAGTGTTGCCATGGCAACCACTGATAGGTCTTGGCATTTTCTTATAATTCCGAAATTATTTTTCTCATCCCTTGGCATAATGGTGGGTTATATCAAAAATTCTTTCAGACAAAAGTTTTAGGTAATTATTATGGGAATATTGTCCATTTTGTACGGTTTTGATATTGTGCCTATTAAGAGAGATATGATTAATGTTTCCCGAAAAACCCACTTTTTCCCACCCCTTTGGTCAATGGTTGGTGCTATAAAAAAAACTCTTCAAACATACATTTTTGTGCTTTATCCGACACATAGTATGAATGTTGAACGGATTCGATATTTCACATATTAAGAGAGTTATAGCAATATTTCACTTTTTCGAAAAAAAAAGCCCCCCATTTTCACCCCCCAACGACCGATTTAGCCCAGTAACGAACTCGACCGAGATTTTATAGGTATACGTATTCGGTAAAAAATTCAAAGTGATTGGTACAAAATTACGGCAGTTATCGTGTCCACAATAAACTGATATACATATACATACATAAATTATATATAACTTTTGAACTGACGGTGGTTTTGGGGCTTGGGGATGTGAAACGCGAAGATATGTCGAAATTTTCCGGAAGTCGAAACATGGTACCCATTGCAATAGTTAGCTTTCTAACGAAATCTACCTCTGGTTGGTTCCTCAGTTTAGGGGCTGCGACAACGCGGTCATCTAACCCCGTGTACTTTGGGTGAGTGTAGAATCTGTCTGATACACGGTGTGAATTGTAATGGCTGTATTAGTCTTAATTCATGTAAGTACTGCAGACGGTCAATTTCAAGCAGTAGTTCCTAATGTTGCTACCAGGTACAACCGTCAACGACACCTAGCTGTGAACTTGGCTACTAGATGCCACCCCAACCATCAACTCGCAACGAACGTTGGAACTTCCCCTCCAAAGGAAAGCATACTGAGGGATTCTAGTGCTCTTAGAAAATCCGACGACTTCGGCCGGCTTTGAAACCGCGACATTGGGCATAGACATTCAGCATGCTACCAGTTCCGTCACCGAAGCCGCTTCCCACTTTATCAGGCGGCTTTGGTGGCGTAGTCGGTAACATGCTGAGCTTCTATGCCCAAGATACCGGGTTCAAACCCGGCCGAAGCCGTCGGATTTTTTAAGAGCGTTAAATATCCCTCAGTATGCCTTCCTTCGGAGGGGAAGTAAAGCCGGCGGTCCCATGTCATAGATTTATGGCATGTTAAAGATCCTTCCACTAATTGCACCTGTGTGAAGCTAAATTGGATAGGTTAAGAATGTATACAACGCTCTTAGGTTTCTATGTTCGTTGCCAAGAGCCGACTGCGGCGGCGTCTAGTAGCTCAGTTCTGAACTTGGCCTCGTAGTCGTTGGCAGTGGCGCTTGGCGGCAAAAGTAGGAACTATCTGAAAAATTGTTAGTTGCAGTACTTAAATTAACAAACAGATAACACACACTAATACAGTCATCACAATTAACACCGGTTATCAGACAGATTCTACACACACCCAAAGTACACGGGGCTACATGACCGCGTTGTCGCAGCCCCTAAACTTAAGAACCAACCAACCAACCACTTAATCAGATGGAAATACTGAATCTGATCTCGTGCAAGTGCGTTGTCATGGCAACGTCTGATGGTCCATGCCTCATCAATTTAGTAGTGTTGCCATGGCAACCACTGATAGCTCTTGGCATTTTCTTATAATTCCGAAATCATTTTTCTCGTCCCTTGGCGTAATGGTGGGTCATATCAAAAATTCTTTCAGACAAAAGTTTTAGGTAATTATTAGGGGAATATTGTCCATTTTGTACGGTTTTGATATTGTGCCTATTAAGAGAGATATGATTAATGTTTCCCGAAAAACCCACTTTTTTCCACCCCTTTGGTCAATGGTTGGTGCTATCAAAAATCTTATTTGACATAAATTTTTGGCACTTATCCGACACATATTATGAATTTTGAATGGATTCGATATTGCACGTATTAAGAGAGTTATAGCGAAATTTCACTTTTTCGAAAAAAGCCCCCCATTTTCACCCCCTTCGACCGATTTAGCCCAGTAACAAACTAGACCGAGATTTTATAGGTATACATCTTCGGTAAAAAATTCGAAGTAATTGGTGCAAAATTGCGGCAGTTATCGTGTCCACAAGAAACTGATATACTTATATATATATATATATATACATATATATATATATACATAAATTATATATAAACTTTTGAACTGACGGTGGTTTTGGGGTCTGGGGGATGTGAAACGCGAAGATATGTCGAAATTTTCCGGAAGTCGAAACATGGGACCCATTGCAATAGTTAGCTTTCTAATGAAATCTACCTAAAAATAGAGAGAGCAATTATTAACAGTTGGCAGCCCTGGTGGCTCTTAAGAATACACTCAGTCATATCTGTTTATGTACACATTTTACATGCAAATTTGGTTGAAATCCAATTGATAGTGTAGAAGTTATATGCATTTAAACATTGGACTTATCAGAAGGCTTAAAATTATTTTGGCAACACTGTCATGTATGGCCTCCTGGAAATTAAACTGGAATAGTATTATCTACATGTGTGCCGATTTTGGAATAGCTCCCAAGCATACCTTGCAAGATATCCAACATGGAGCTCAAATTTCTAGTGCGTTTTTTCAGCAGTTGGTAGCACTGACATCATTTTCAAATATGGACGTGAGATATTCCGGTGCACAACCTGACACATACTAAATTTGGTTTTGATTGCTGCAGCCATTTAGGAGTTGATAGGAGGGACACACACACACAGCCAGACAGACAGACACACATTTTCCCGGATCGATCTCATAAGTCTACTTTTTCCTCATTTTTGCAAAATGTGAAAAGTAGGCTAAAACATATCTTTATAAGCAGCTCCATGTGGGAAATGCCAATGTTGTGGAAACGATGTATAAGAACCATGTAAAATTTTGTCTTTTGAAGTTGGAATAACGTGTATTTATTGCCATATGCTAACTCTATCAAAGTTCCTACGTTCACCACCAGGTGTTACTGACATCTGTTAGCGAAAGTTGGAACTACTTGAAAATTAACGGAACTTCTAGCTCACCCCATGGGTGTGCCCTTGAAGCAGCTACAGCCTCTGGTGAGCCGAACATGTCCTCGGACACTCCCGGCACTCAAATCCATACGCTAAATAAATCTAACTAGAGTACCGTGCGAGTAATCTCGCATGCGCATAAGCCACTTTCCTGTTATGCGGGCTTTTGTTTAAATGCTCTTTGGAAACAAATTGTCGACATATTTATGAAATCAGGGTCAAATTGGTCAAATCTGCGGGTAATTCACTTCCTTTTGAATAATGAGAGACTTAAGGAGAAAAGTTGCTGTAACATTCACCGGTTATTCGATATTTATGAAATTATACGATGAGTACTCATTCCTTTGATTTACTGTTTCTGAAATCCATGCAAAATGATGAAGAAAAGACCTCAAAATGTTAAAATGACATGATATAGACGTCACAGCGGCCAAAATGTGAAGTGGACAGCAATTATGGAGCGTATTTTCCTTAAGCAGCAGTATCTGCAAATCGCACACTTCCTACATTCTTTTAAAAGTAATCTTATAAAGAAATTATAGATATTTATGAAATTAGAGTGCAATTCGTCTCTGCTAATGTCTCTTCTCTTTCATTTGATGCTCATTTGTCACGATCTATACTACTGCTGAAATAATATATATATATATATATATATATATATGATGTATATATATATATATATATATATATATATATGATGATGATGATGATATATAAAAGTGAAAATCTGTATGTATGCATATTAATAAGACGAGGGTTTCAAGGAACATCCCTGTGCAATTAGTTGCTGTTAATAGCTTCTGAGAAAATGGTCAATACAAAGTTGACAATTAACATGGACAGCATTGGACATTGCGGCTCCCCATAATTGCACATTTGAGGAAAATAGGGGGAGTAGTGAATAATGATCCTTGTAGGTTGGTAGCAGTGTGTAGGTGACTGTGTTAATCCCCACCAAATTTAATTGGTGTCATTGAAGTGTCGACCGAACTGCAAAGAATTATTTACAACAACACTGTGATATCCAACATATTACGTCATTTTTAGCCTACTTTCGATTTTTGCAAAAAATGAAAGTAGACTTATGAGATCAACACAGGGCGAAAAAAGTGTGTCTGTCTGTGTGTGTGTGTGTGTGAGTCTGTGTGTGTATGTGTGTGTGTGAGTCTGTGTGTGTGTGTGTGTGTGTGAGTGTGTGTACTCTGAATGTCTGTCCCCCCCCCCCTATCAATTCGAACACGGTGAATGCGAATTGAACGAAATTTGGTACAAAGGTAGCACTAGCAAAGGACACCTCAGTGTCATGTTTTATATCGCCGCCATCTTTACTAAAACTGAATGGCGGCCACTCAAACGTTCAAAACGTAAAATCAAATAACGACTAACCAAATCATCCGATCTCTACCAAATTTGGTAACAACATACCTTCGTATAGGATGCGTCTTGTGACCTAACTACAAGGTCGTCCGCCATACCATTTCAGGATGGCGGCCGTGCGAATTATGCAAACTTTATAATCCATATCATGGGGCCCACCAGTTCCGATTATCGAGCCGAGAATCGTTTTAACTGTTCTAAAGGAAGAGGCACGTTCGAAATTAAAAGTTTATTTTGTAATACTATAGTGCAGACGTGATTTTAAAAAGCTGAGCTGATTCACTAATAAGACAAGATGGCAGCGGATATCTTGTGCCTGACTTATATTTCACTAATTTGAGTATTGCATGCAATATAGCGTACTGATACAAAATAAATAAACTTTGTATGAAATGCTTTATATATAAATAATATACTCCAGTGATGAAATCGTTTAGTATAAATCATTATTTGCTAACAAGTTCTATGTAAGTCATTTTTTATCGAACGATATTCGTTGACATAATTAGCTCAGTGGTAGAGCGTTAGCCTATTGCTCAAATGCCTATTGTTCAAACCCGATCAGAGCTAGTTTTTTTGCTTGAAATGTTATATTATTATTGTTTTGTAATGACTCAGATGTTTTAAAATTAAGCGTTATATTGTGCATATTATGGTGTAAAATATATATTTAATTAAAACATAATTCGCCAGCAGATTTACTCGAGACATCTAGATGCCAAAAAGGTAACTAGATTAACTTCCAGATTTTATTGAAAAGTTTCTTCTTCTGGCCGCTAGAATGCACTCGCTCTGTTAGGATTATATTGTTCGATATTTCACCACTAGATGTCACGACTAGTCTACGTGGGGCTCCATTGATTACTACACCATTGGCATTCTATGCGCATCGAATTTGAAGAATGACAAGATGATACTACGATACATTTTTACTTTTTATTTTAAAGGGTTTGTAACAGCCTATTTTGCGTTACTTGAAAATGTTATTTGAAGTAAAGAACTAAACGATTTCACATAGTTGGTGTTAGTTCAGGTTATTAATTACTACTTTTATTTCAGGCAAATAGCAATCGAAAATATCCACATAGTTTGTATACACACGTCTCTGTAGGGTCATGGAAAGATTTGTTAATTCAATTAGGGTTGTGAAAGCCATGCACAACCAGGCGTGTAAAGACATGCCTCAACTCAAAGTTGGATGTTGCCCACGGCAGGTCGTATATGTAATAATAATAATAATAATAATAATAATAATAATAATTTAATTTAATTTATTTATTAAACACTATTTATGTTACATTATTGTGATATGTCTCACGAATCTGATGACAGTACAGATTATCTGTGAGACATATTAATTATTATTTACAACATATATATAGATTATATTTCAGTACACGAGTGCATGCATTTTTTTTGTAATGTTAAATAATTAAAGATACAAAAAATTACACTATGGTAGTTATATTAATAAATTTATGTTATGAGTTAATGTTTGGTTAAGTAATATTTTTTAATGCGACTTATAGCTAGTTGTTTGCTGTTAATGTTTGTCAGTCCAGGTGGTAGTTCATTAAGTAGTGATGGTATAATATAATTTAGTCTCTTGAAACCATAGCTATTTATACATAAAGGTTTAACATGTTTAGTACTTGTTATGGCTCTTGTTTGTATGTTGTGAGAGACCTTATGCCTGAATCTTGGATCATGGTAGTAGAGATTCAGTACAGTAATTTGAAACAACTCTTTAATATTAAAATAAGGGATATCAGTGAAATATTTAAAGAACCTGTTTTGGCTATCTTGAAGATTATTAATTAAAGTTGTGTTTTGATTTCCCCAAGCTGCTATAGCATATCTTAATTTGCTTTCAATCAGAGCACTGTAAATTGTTTTGTAAGTTTTCCTATCTACATAAAATCGGAGATTGTAGAAGATGTAGAGGTTTGCTCTTAGTTTTTTTATTATGTTTACTGTGTGTGTGTTCATTTTAAAGTGTTCATCAAGGGTAATTCCTAGGTATTTTTGTGTCGAAGTACTATTTATGAAGGTGTTACATTTGCAACCTGCCAGGATGTTTTGGTGTATGCATGATAAGCTGTGGTGCGTTAGTTTGTATTTTTCTTGTGTGAAGTGATCAACTCTGATGTGCATTATTTTAGATTTGGTTGTATTTATATACAAATTATTGTCATGACACCATCTTGTGATGTTATTGAAGTCTTCTTGAAGTCTCTCAAAAGCTGTTTTAGAGTCTTTATGTATGGTATATATAGTGGTGTCATCAGCATAAATAAATATTTTACTGTGTTTAATGGCTTCATTCATGTCGTTTACGAACAGGTTATATAGTGTAGGTGAAATAATGCTGCCTTGAGGGATACCTTGTGTTCCTTCTACTGCGTCACTGATAGTGTTATTGACCATAACTGCCATTTCCCTGTTTTTCAGATAGCTTTCAAATAGTTTGTAAGTCGTGCCTCTTATTCCAATATCGTGTAATTTAGCAAGTAGTTTATTGTGATTTATTGTGTCAAATGCTTTAGAAAAGTCAAGAAAAAGTACCATTATGTGATTGTTCTTATTTAAGGCATTATTTATTACATTGGCAAATTCAGCCAGGAGTAGTTCAGTACTTTTCCCCTTCCTAAAACCGTATAGGTGTCCCTTTAAAATATCATATTTATTTAGGAAATTCTTCAATCTCTTATCCAAGCATTTTTCCATTATTTTGTGGAGGATTGATAAAATGCATATTGGTCTGTAGTTGCCAAAGTCTAAGTGATCGCCATTCTTATATATTGGTTTCATAATTGTGTATTTCAGATATTTTGGTATTATGCCTGATTCGAATATCTTGTTTATGAGATGTGTTATGATTGGTATAGTTTTTTTTGGATGTTGCCTTTATGTCTTTCAAGCGTATATTGTCTACCCCAGGCGATTTGTCTGTTTTTAATTCCTTAATTATGTTTTCTATTTCATATTCATCAGTTTCAAGTAATGTAAAGGAATTCATTAATGTGTTTCTAATTGATTGCCATATGTTGATACTACAGTTATGTGCTAGGCTGTTTATTTTTTCACTAAAGGTATTGATGAATTTATTGACTATCACTTCGTTAGTATAATGTAATATTAAATGTTTGTTTATGACTTCATTGACAGTTTGTGTTTTCCGACCTGTTATATCATTAATGACTTTCCACATTCCTTTATTATCGTTTTTGGAACTATTTATCTTATTTTTAAAATATTGATGTTTTGTTTTGTTTATTAGCTTATTTAATTTGTTTCTGAAAGCTTTGTATTCATTTTTTATTGTAATATTATCCTTGTTTCTGAGCATTGTTTTGTAAAGTCTGTCTCTTTCCTTACATTGTATTTTTAGGTCATAAGTGAACCATTGTTTGCTTTTCCTGTGTTTACGAGTTGTTATGTAAGATGCTTTTTGGTAGATTTCCTTAAATTTGGTTGTTATATTGTTATATATGTCATTAGGATTTTTTAATTCAAGGCAATCTGTCCAGTCTGTGTTGTTAAGGCTTGTGTGTATTATAGTATCGTTCATTAGAGTAATGTACGATTCATTATCTTGTAATTGTGTCTTATCATTTTTTGGCCAAATACCTGCATATGTTATGTAGTGGTCAGAGATATCTGATTGCATGACTGCAGAAGTATATTTATCTAGTCTGCTACGATAGTTTATGTGATCAATACATGTTCTCGAGTCTAAATTTGGATCATAACGAGTACATTGAGTGATAAGTGGTAGGAAACCATGAGTTGCCATAATATTTGTATATTTGATAGCTGATAGACTGATGTCATTAGATAAAGTATCAATGTTGATATCTCCTAAAATGGCGTATTCGCTGTACTTACTAGTGTGTTGTGTTATATGTGTCTCCAGTTCATCAAGAAAGTCATTTATGTTAGTGCTAGGTGGTCTGTAAATGCATGTTAATCCAATATTTTTGTTCATGTGAAGTATTTCTATTACCATTGATTCTTGAGTATTGGCAATGTATGAATTGTGTGTTCTAATAGCCATGTTGTTCTTTACATATATGGCTATGCCTCCTCCTTTACGATTTGTTCTATTACAGAATACAGCATTAAAATTATCCAAAGTAAATAGGTAATTATTAGATTCAAGTATGTTAATTTCTGTTAAGCAAATAATATCCAGATCATTAATTTTCTTGCCTAAGGTTATGGTTAAATAATCCCAGTTTTTTGATATAGATTGAATATTTAGAGAGAGGATATTGATTTCAGCATTATTTCTAGTCTTATTACCATTTTCGACGAAATCGGGTATATTGAGAAATGTGAGTTCATTTTGTATTCCAGAAACATTTATATTGCTATCCCAACTGTTCATAATATCAATTAATATAATAATTCAATAATAATTCTTTCTTTTTGGCGGGGGGATTACCTAATTTTGTTAATGTCTTCCTCACGGGAGATTCTCAATATACTAGATTCGTCGTTTTTTCGCGCAAGTATTTTGCCGTTTTTTACCCAAATGAATTTCCAGTTATTTTCTCTGGCCTGATTTTTAGTTTTCCATAGTAGCTCCCTGTAAAATGACGTTAGACTTTCGTTAATGAAAAACCTAGATTCGGTGTTCCCATGAGTGAGGAAATATTGTCCTTTTCTTTTCTGTAAAAATTCATTCTTTTTGGATATGGAGTTAAATTTTACCACTATTGGGGGGATTTTGTTCTTTCTTTGCAGTGGGGGCCTGTAAACTTCCTCTACATCAAACATGTTTAGATCTACTTCTAGAGTCTCAGCAATTTTGTGGACGATTTCATCCAGGCATTCGTCTTTCGCGCGTGGCACTTCACATATTTCAATGTATTGTTGCCTACCGTTCTGTTCCATTGTGTGCACTTTCTCGTTTAGATCTGATATTATTTTGTCTTGTAGATTCTTTTCGTCTTTTAGGGTTTTTATTTCTGCTGTAAGTGATTTCAGAAGAGTTGCATTTGACTTAGTTTCCTTAATCAACTCATCATATTTCTGCGCAATAAAGTCGGCACTTTTAACACTTTCACTCACTTGGTTTTTCAGTTCACTAATCTGCTTCTTTAATTCTAAAAACATACCTTTGATATCCGATGCGTGTATTATCTCCGTGTCCGGTGTTGAAGGTGGAGTCGCTGTGAATTCAGTGTTGGCAGCAGCTGGTAGGGTCATCGTTCCACCGCTTGCGCCAACAGATGCTGACGTTGTCTTTTTGAAGCTACGGCACTGTGGACACCGCCATGACTCCTTAGCTTGTTTTGCCATACCTTTCCACGTACGTATTGTGACTGATGTACATTCATAATGATATTTCCCTTTGCATCCTGTGCAGTATACATAGTCACCATCACTTGGGAGTCCTTCTTGACAGCGGTTGCAAACCATTTCCTTGCTATACTTAAACTTTTTGCGGAGCACTCAGGCACACGTCTACTTCCTCCGGTGTCTCACTTAATAATAATAATAATAATAATAACAATAATAATAATAATAATAATGTTATTGGTTTTACATCCCTTTTAACTACTGCTGCTTTTAGAGACACCGGGGTGCCGGAATTTTGGCCCTGAAGGGGATCTTTAACGTGCCAGTAAATGTACTGACACGGCTCCCTCGCATTTGTGCACCCTCAAATGCCAGCTGACTGCGCCAGGACACGAACCTGCAACCTAGGGCCCAGCAAGCGAGAACGTTACCGCTGAGCCACGCAGCCAGTCCGGTCGATTATGTCTCCAGATCCATAACATTCTTGATATACTTCTTATCTTTCTTTCTTTCTTCAATGATGGTAGCAGTTTTTATCTAGGTTGTGGCGTTTGGTAGAGGTAAATCGTTTCTATGGCCTTCAACAAAGAATAGTTCTATTATACTCTTTGATAATAACAACGAGTTATAACTATACTCATACATTTAGGAGAAAGTAGGCTATATGTTCTTTACTGAACATCTTGTTTTAAAGGTTTCATTACTGCAGACGTTGCCAAATTATTGGAATTAGAATCCAATTTCTATTTGTATCCCTAATTATCAGAGTAGCCAGAGTTATATCAATTCCAAACTTTTGTTCATGATGAGAGAGGAATTTATATATTTGGAGCAATATAATATTTTATGCAATTATATTGAGCCGAAGGAATCATTTCTAATCAATTTTGTGTCCACCTCGTTGCGTAGTGGCTGGCATTCCTGACTGTCACCGCTGACTTCCGAACTCTGCTAAGAAATGTTATTCTAGCCTGAGGTCTGGAATGGGGTACACTCAACCTCTTGATGCAAAAACTTAGAAGAGGCGGGTTCAATTACTACCTCAGCAATCCTGGAAGTGGTTTTCCGTGGTTTCCAACCTCTACTCCTGCAAATACCAGGATTGTTCGTAACTTAAGGCCACCCAAATCCTATCCTCAATAAAAAATACACACACTAGAACGGACATCACAGTAATGCAAGTTATCAAAAAATATATACACACACCCAAATACACGGGTTATATGTCGTAAAGATCTTAAAGATATCAACAATAACTCAACAATTAATCCATTGTTTTGTGAAAAATTATCACTTTCCTTCGTAATCAACATACTTTAATTCAGTAAAGAACATATAGCCTACGTCTCCTAAATACGAGGCACGTCCAGAAAGTAAGTTCCGTTTGGTAATAAAATTAAATTGTGTACAGATACAGAAAAAATATTTACTGCACAACATTCTACACCTCTTAAATTACTTTTCCACATAACTGCCGAACTTTTGCAGGCATTTGTCATAGCGTGGCACAAGTTTTTGGATACCTTCTTCATAGAAGTTTGCTGCCGACCGTAAACGAGAGTGAAGACTCCCCTGTAAGATATCATACAGTTTTGCCACCACTGTCAGGCAAATTGCGTGCTTACCAGGAGAACTGCGTATGTTTAGGAGTTCTCCTGACCACATACGCAATTTGCCTAACAGCGGTGGCCAAACAGTAGGATATCTTACAGGGGAGTCTTCACTCTCGTTTACGGTCGGCGGCAAACTTCTATGAAGAAGGTATCCAAAAACTTGTGCCACACTATGACAAATGCCTGCAAAAGTTCGGCAGTTATGTGGAAAAGTAGTTTAAGAGGTGTAGAATGTTGTGCAATAAATAATTTTTCTGTATTTGTACACAATTTAATTTTATTACCAAACGGAACTTATTTTCTGGACGTGCCTCGTACATGGGTATTGTTATAACACATTGTCCTTTACAAGGAGTATAATTGAATGTTGGTTGTAGTAGCTTGTTGAAATACAACGTGTTATATGGATATTAAACATGAAAATGAGGTGCCCTTTGCTCTGTACAAAATTTCATTTAATTCGCTATCACCGTGTTTGAATAGATATGGTGATTCGATTTGTACACATACATGGGCACTATCTGCAAACTATTAGGCAGATGACCTTGTAGTTCAGTCAAAAGATGCTTCCCACAAAAGGGTATGTCTTTGCAAAATTTGATAGAGATCAAATGATTATGTTGATCGTAATTTGATTTAGCTTAGAACATTTGGGTGGCCGCCATTCCGTTTCCGTCAATATGGCGGCGATATAAAACATAACACTGAGGTGCCCTTAGCTAGTGCTACCTCTGTACAAAATTTCGTTGAATTCGGTTTTACCGTGTTTGAATTTATAGGGGGAATCGATTTGCACACATGCATGGCCGCCATATGAAAACTATTATACTGGTGAGCTTGCAGCATGGTCAAAGAACGCTTCTTACATAATGGTATGTTGTTGCAAAATTTAGTAGAGATCAGATGATTAAGTTGGTCGTAATTTGATTTAAGCTTTTAACATTTGAGTGGCCGCCATTACGTTTCCGTCAAGATGGCCGTGATATAAAACATGACACTGCATTGCCTTTTACGAGTGCTACCTCTGTGCCAAATTTCGTTCAATTCGTTTCCACCGTGTTTGAATTGATAGGGAGAATCAATTTTCACACATACATGGCCGCTATCTGCAATCTATTGGGCTGATGACCTTGTAGTTTGGTCAAAAGTTGCTTATCACATAAGGGTATGTTGTTGAAAAATTTAGTAGAGATCAGATGATTAGGTTGGTCGTAATTTGATTTAAGCATTTAACATTTGGGTGACTGCCATTACGTTTTCGTCAAGATGGTGGCAATATAAAACATGACACTGAGGTGCTCATTGCTAGTGCTACCTCTGAAACAAATTTCGTTCAATTCGGTTTCACCGTGTTTGAATAGATAGGGGAATCGATTTGCACACATACATGACCGCCATCTGCAAACTATTGGGCTGATGCCCTTGTAGTTTAGTTAAAAGACGCTCGCCATATAGATATATGTTGTTGCAAAATTTGGTAGAGATCGGATAATTAGGTCAGTCGTAATTTGATTTAAGCTTTTAATATTATGGTGGCCACCATTACGTTTCTGTCAAGATGGCGACAATATAAAACATGACACTGAGGTGCTCATTGCTAGTGCTACCTCTGAAACAAATTTCGTTCAATTCGGTTTCACCGTGTTTGAATAGATAGGGGAATCGATTTGCACACATACATGGCCGCAATCTGCAAACTATTGGGCTGATGCCCTTGTAGATTAGTCAACAGACGCTTGCCGTATAAATATATGTTGTTGCAAAATTTGGTAGAGATCGGATGATTAGGTCAGTCCGAATTTGATTTAAGCTTTTAATATTATGGTGGCCACCATTACGTTTCTGTCAAGATGGTGGCGATATAAAACTTGACACTGAGGTGCTCTATGCTAGTGCTACCTCTCTACCAAATTTCGTTCAATTCGGTTTCACCGTGTTTGAAGAGATAGGGGAATCGATTTGCACACATACATGGCCGCCATCCGCAAAGTATTGGGATGATGACCTTGTAGTTTGGTCAAACGATTCTTCATACATATCGGTGTAGTGTTGCAAAATTCGGTACAGATCAGTTGATTAGGTTGGTGGTAATTTTTTTTAAGCTTTTAACATTTGAATGGCCGCCATTACGTTTTCGTCAAGATGGCGGCGATATAAAACACGTAACTGAGGTGTCTTTTGCTAATGCTACCTCTGTACAAAATTTCGTTCAATTCGGTTTCACCGTGTTTGAATTGAAGAGGGAATCGATTTGCACACATACATGGCCGCCATCCGCAAAGTATTGGACTGATGACCTTGTAGTCAAGTCAAAAGATGCTTACCACAAAAAGGTATAATGTTGCAAAATTTGGTGGAGATCGGATGATTAGGTTAGTCGTAATTGTATTTAAGCATTGAACATTTGGGTGGCCGCCATTACGTTTCCGTAAAGATGGCGGCGATATAAAACATGACACTCAGGTGTCCTCTGCTATTGCAACCTCTGTACCAATGTTCATTCAATTCGGTTTCACCGTGTTCGAATTGATAGGGGGGGAGGCAGATATTCAGAGTACATACACTCACAGACACACAGACTCACAGACACAATATTTCGCCCTGTGTTGATCCCATCAGTCTACTTTCATTTTTTGCAAAAATAGAAATTAGGCTAAAAAGGAACATACATGTCACACTAATCATAAAAGGCAAATATGTAAGATGTTTTAGTAACCAGGCAACATGATTAATTGTGAATAATAATGTAGCACTTCCTAATATTTTCCTCTTTATTAATTTTTTTTTCGGTTCAAATGCACCCAAAATATACAAATACATTTTATGGAATATGTTTAATTCCAAATATAAGCTACTGATATGAAAATGAATCTTTAACAGACTTATCCAGATAGTCACCAAAAGTCATCCTCATACATACTTTCGTTTTGCCGAATCGTGATAGTTTGCACACATTCCCCGTTATTATTCCTGACACATTCCCTCCCTATAATTGGAGAACTTAAGCCCTTCAAATATATCGGACCTATATATGACCATGACAGATAATCCACTGATCGGAATTTGTTTGAACCATGGAGGTCCAACTTAGTACCTTTCTCACAAGGACCAGGTTTACCGAGTTCAAAACACTGCGTGTTTCCGTTTGGCAAGCGGACTTCTGCAAATTGCCCTCCTCCTTCAAGCAACATCGCACAAGGAGACGGTAAACACTCTCCAAATCCAAAATTCACTAGATCATTGACTGGTAAAAATACATAGCCATGGCTGCAAGGACCTTGGGTGTACAATATGTAACACTGCTTGTTCTCGCTTCCTAGTAAAGTGGCTTCACCAGATGGACAACTGCAATGTGTTTCACCAAAGAGATTAATGTCTTTCATAGCACAAATCTCACGTTCTGTGTAATCGTCATGATAGCACAGTTTGTCTGGGAGCAATAAGCTATAATTGGGAGGACATGGGCTCGATCTGCAAACTCGTTCCAATAGATCATTACTCTGCAGAAATCTTTCTCTGTCGGAAATATACAATTCCCCTTCTTGACAAGGCCCCCGATAACTATTATATTCGCCCGAGGGATAATTTGATTGGTTTTTAATACAATTCTTCTCCTTTTCACTGAAAGTTCTCGAAAATGTGTTCTGTACAAATTCTGGAAGTCCCATTAAAGATGATACAGGCACGGCTGCAGCACGGGTAGATGTTGAAATCAGTAGAAGATAGCAGACCAGTCCCGTCCTGACGCACTGAGATGCTTTGCTGCAACAGATAGAATGAATAACCGTAAGAATTGACAGGTAATTATTTATCTCACTGCTCTCCAGGTCAACTGTCTGTTGGCCAACTCAGAGCTGAGCCGGTGTGAGCGAGCCAAAGAAGTGCCCAGTGCGAGACAGTGTTGGGGGGGGGGGGGGGGGGGGGGGGGGGTAACACAGGTGCGGCAGAGAGTGAGGTGGTGGTGATATCCGGGTGTAAAACCAACTCACACCAGGCGATAGCTACGGGATGGAGAGCTAACATTTGATCAGCGACTAGGGTCACGTACTGGAAACTTTCGCAGCAGAGGCAAGGGGATCCAAAGGTGGAACCAGTGTTGCCAACAAAATATGCAATTCCCTTTCTAATTTAGGAAAAATATCTGATTAATATCTCAGATAAGCGGAGTATTGAAGCGTTTTAATTGTGGTCTTACAGGGGAATGATGATCAGATGGATAGAAATGGTTACAAATGAAGAGGTATTAAGACGATTGGGAGAGGAGATATTTCCGGTGACTGCTAATGAAGAGAAAAGATAGGTTGATACAACACATACTATGACACCCAGGAATACCAAAGTTAGTAATGGCAGGAAGGGTCGAGGATAGGAACTTTAGGTGTAAACCAAGGTTAGAATAATTATGTCAAACAGATTGCCTTGGTAACTATATATATGAAATTATTAGCTCAGGTCAGGGAAAAATGGAGATGGTCATTTATTTTGAAACACGAATACTTAAATTCAAACAAATATGAAATAGAAGAACACTGGTAGGATATAAAAATCAAGTTGTTGTTGATTCATTAGGGGCTTTGCAACATCGTGGTCATGTAATCTAGTGTACTTGCGTATGAGTAGAATTTTTCTGATAACCTGTGTCTCTGTGATGTCTGAACTTGTGTGTGTATTTGTAATTGAGGTAGGATTTGGATGGGAAGCGGCCGTAAACTTATGTTAGGTACCATCACAGCATTTGCCTGGAGTAGAAGTTGGGGGAATCCAGGGAAAGCCACTTCCATTATTGCTGAGGTAGGAATCTTCACAGTTATACATCACGAGGAAATTTAAATGAAAACAATGTAATCTAACATAAAATAAAATAAAAGATTTTTTTTATATTTCTAAAATGTATGACTGCCATCAAAACCGCATCAAATGAACTTCAAATTGGCAACAACAAAATCTTTCGAGTAAACGATTTTAAATATTTAGGTGAATGGATTACAGAAAACTGAAACCAAAGGAAATCAATTGAATCGAGGCTTTAGAAAATGGAAACTGCGTTTCAATGAACAAAATATTTATAACAAGAAGAACTGGAACTGCAAATTTCGCCATTATACAACTGTAATCAAACGTGAAGCTCGCTATGCTTCAGAGACACTCAATCTCCAACACAAAACACTAAAACACCAAACAGAAGTGAAAGAAGGTAAAATAATCAGAAAAAAACTTGGGACAAAAACAAAGATGGTGTAAATTCTCCAAAACCTCATACAGAAATATTTAAAACAAGTAGTTCCGTGAAGAACTATGCAGCCTATATTCATATATCCTACTTATATTAATTGCCACTATCAACATACAAAATTTCAGTTTGATTGCTGTAATAAATTCGTAGATATTGAGAACCGACTAAATATTTCGGATGGTCGCCATGTTGGATTTAATATATGTAGGTCCTAGAGTTATGTACTGTTACATGAAGATTATTGTGTAGGCTACGTGTAGCATTCAAAATTTAATCACATTTTTAGGACACAAGAAGTAACAAGGAGATTTTAAAATTTCGCACAGCTGCCATCTTGTGGTTATGGAAACAATTGAAATAAATTAGATGCCAGTGGATTAATACTCGAATAAGGATTTACTGTACCAAATTTCATTGCACTCGGATGGTTAAATTGCGAGAAAAGTCCATGTGAATATTTTTAATTCGCGTCGCCGCAATGTTGGATGTGTGATCACCAGGTTATTTAAAGTCCTATAGGTGAACTTAAGTTCATAGCCCCTATGAACATTAAAAAAATCAGTTTGATTGCTATAATAGATTCGTAGATATTCAGAGCCGTCTAAATATTTCGGATGGTCGCCATGTTGGATTGTTAAATGTATATGCCATAGAGTCATTTACCATTAATGGAAAATTATTGCGTAGCTTCATTATTCAAACTTTTACTACGATCGCATGACTACGACACAATAAATAAAAACTTAATTTTAAAATTCGCACAGCCGCCATCTTGAGGTTATGTAAACAATTGAACTAAATTAGATACCAGTGCATTACAATGTGTATAAACATTTCCTGTACCGGATTTCATTGCGTTTGGAACATTAA
This sequence comes from Meconema thalassinum, assembly GCA_946902985.2. Lineage (NCBI taxonomy): Eukaryota > Metazoa > Arthropoda > Insecta > Orthoptera > Tettigoniidae > Meconema > Meconema thalassinum. The sequence goes on from OX336400.1 coordinate 108,045,710, forward strand.
ATCGCGAGAAAGGTCTATTTTAAAATTTCAAATTCGCTTGGCCGCCATGTTCGTTATGTAGTTAACCGTTTTTTGAAAGTCTTATAGATGAACTTTCAGTAGTGCCTTATATCTCCGTACAAAATTTCAGGGTGATACCGCTAATAGTTTCAGAGATATAGAATGCCGGTGAAATATTTCGCACATCCGCCATCTTGTAGTTATGTAAACAATTGAACCAAGTTAGATGTCGATGCATTACAATGTGTATAAACATATGCTGTACCATGTTTTATTGCTTTTTGGTTGGCGAAATCGCGAGAAACGTCTATTTAAAAGTCGCAAATTCGCGTGGCCGCCATGTTGGTTTTGTAGTTACCAGGTTTTCAAAAGTCACATAGGTGAACTTCTAGTAGTTTCCTTTATCACTATAACAAATTCCAGTGTGATATCGGTAATAGTTTTGAGATATTGAATACTGGTGAAATATTTCGCACAGCCGCCATGTTGGATTGGTAAGACGTAACAAAATTTCAAGGGCACGGTCGGTGTCGTCGGGAATAGTGCTATCAACTTATCGAGTTTCATTGAAATCGCTCGAGTCGTTTAGAATTTATTAGGGGGGGGCACACACACACCTCACACACACACACGGACAAAAGGTGATCTCATAAGCCTATTTTTCAAAATTGAAAATAGGCTAAAAATGCGAATGTGAATAATCCAATTGAGGGATACATAGACACATAGACAGAAAATACATACTGTCTTCAAGAACAAAGCTATTACATCGATTTGGTATAAATTTACAGCAAAAGACTTAAAGGAATTAGGATCACCAAACTTACATGACCGGAAGGAAATCAGAAAAATCACTCAGATGCGGGGTTTCGGGGAAGAAGAGAAGTAGACTACACGACATCAATGGTCGGAGCAACGGAAAGAGACCTACAGTACTAGTTGCGAATTAAGGAATACTGGGCCAGCAGGAAGGCTAAAAGGTGTTGATTTCGGGTGGTCCTAAGCGACCCATTTACGAAGAACAAGTAGTGAAGAAGAATACGAAGTAGAAGAACAACAACAAGAAGAAATTGAAAAGTTGAACGAAACAGCCTGTCTTCTTTATAATTTAATAGTACATTATGCAACGAGCCTATAATGGCTATAATTAAGACACGAGTATATTTATAAAACGAGCGTATGCTAGTTTTATAATTTCCATACGAGTGTCTCAATTATCATTATAGGTGAGTTGCATACGAATGTTTAGGTTCGACTATAATTATTATAACTATTTTTTGTTCGAAGATAAATATTCATAAATATCTCTCGACATTTCGCCAGTTTTATGTACTGAACAGAGCGCATGAGACGCAGAGAATGCCTTGTATTTGACCATGGCCTTCTCAATTACCCCACTATGACACTAGGCAACGCAGTTTAGAAGGCCTTGGAACTCCACGCAGGTGCGATGCTAACCTTATCTAATTGGTCAAACAACTGTTTCTTGAGCTGTGATTGGTGGGAGAAACTGTTTCATAATGAAAAATAGTGTTATAATGACCATCATTATGATACAGTTTACTGACACATAATAGTCAGGGTCGAACATAATAGTACATTATGCAACGAGCCTATAATGGCAATAATTTCTACACAAGTATGTTTATAAAACGAGCGTATGCGAGTTTTATAATTTCCATACGAGTGTCTTAATTACCATTATAGGCGAGTTGCATACGACTGTTTATGTTCGACGATAATTATTATAACTATTTTATGTTCGAACATAAATATTCATAAATATCTGTCGAGATTTGGCCAGTTTTATGTACTGAACAGAGCGCATGAGACGCAGGGAATGCCTTGTATTTACCATGGCCACCTCGATTACTCTACTATTACACTAGGCCAGGCAGTGTGATATACATTAAAAGGCCGTGGAACTCAGCGCATCTAATTGGTCAAACAACTGTTTCTTGAGTTCTGATTGGTGGTAGAAACTGTTTCATAATGAAAAATAGTGTTATAATGAGCCTCATTTTAGTATAGTTTTCTGACATATAATAGTCAGGGTCGAACATAAAGACAATTCTGCTTCAGAATTTGATCACCTTCGTAAACCTAATCTGTATCATTGCAATCACTCTAATTGTCGAAGTTCACTTCCTCAGCTGATTCATCCAAGCACGGAAGTATCAGTTCAGTGGATTATAAAATTATAAAATTTTCTAGCAATAGTTTATTAGTATATTACTATTTATCATTTCAAACCAAACACATGCAATTATTACATTGCGTGAAGTATTACTAACACTCTTATATTATCATTTAGACTTTCACGGCCCGTGTTACTATTCATAATGTTGAATTTTGGGCTTATGCCGTGTTTTATTATATTAATATTCGACGCGTTTCGAAAGAAACCATGTCTTTCTTCGTCAGGAATAATCTGGAATACGACAATGTTGCTAAGAGAAAGCAACAAAGAACATATAGAAGGTGCCCAAAGATGGACGCCATTATATCCCCATGTTAGGGACAACGAAAAGCAGCAGTGAATTACTTTCACAGGGTTCTGATAATAGGTAGCCAGGATTCACTGAGATTGTAGCCGGTGTCGCGGTTGAAATTATCTGGGTGTTTACGTATTTCAACCGCCTCCCTGATGATTCTGGGACGATATTGCATTATACGGGCAAGAACATCCACTCCTTGGAACATGACATCATGGCCAGGTGTTAAAGCATGATCGGCAACAGCTGATTTATCAGGTTGAATGAGCCTGATACATCTATTATGTTCCTTAATGCGAGTGCATATTGTTCTCGAAGTCTGCCCGATGTAAACCTTGCCACAAGTACAGGGAACTCTGTAGATACCCGGTTGTTGCAATTTAGGCAAACTGTCCTTAGTTGGTCGCAGGAGTTGCCTAATCTTAACAGAAGTTCCAAATACAGTCCGTATGTTGTACCGACGTAGGATTTTAGCAATACGATCCGTCGTGTTATGTATGTACGGAAGGTAAGCAGTTCCTCTTACATCTCTTTTCTCAACTGACGTCCTATTATTATTTGTTGGTTTCAGAACCGTAGAAATCAAAGCCTTGCTATAACCGTTGCTCTCAAAGGTGGTTCGCAGGGTGTTAATTTCTTCTTGTAAAGAAGACACTTCACAAATCCTCCTAGCCCTGGTAGTTAGAGTTGTAAGGATACCATATTCTGGGCAGGGTGATGGTGAGAACTTGCGTGGAGATATCTATTGGTGTGTGTTGGCTTACGAAAAACGCTGTGTCCTAAAGATCCATCCTCTTTCTTGGTGACGAGAACATCTAAAAAAGGTATTTTGCCGTCAGATTCCTTTTCCATGGTGAAAGTAATTCACTGCTGCTTTCCGTTGTCCCTAACATGGGGCTATAATGGCGTCCATCTTTGGGCACCTTCTATATGTTCTTAGTTGCTTTCTCTTAGCAACATTGTCGTATTCCAGATTATTCCTGACGAAGAAAGACATGGTTTCTTTCGAAACGCGTCGAATATTAATATAATAAAACACGGCATAAGCCCAAAATTCAACATTATGAATACTAACACTCTTACTCGCTACAGAGCGCACCGCTCTCCAAAGAGTACACTATGAGTGTCTCTCAAGTCCTGGACACTGCGAACACCACCTAACAATAGATATGTTTCATTTATGTATTGACAAGCTGTACCCGGCATGCGTTGCAATGCCAATCAAAGAAAGTGTTGGCGTTGAAATTCTGTTTCTTGAAGTGATTTTGGATACACAACATGTTTTTCAATTTCCGTTCACTGCCTCTAAGCTATCGTAAAATGGATTTTCTAATTTAGAATCATTCGAGGGAGCGTGCACAACAACTTTCAAAAGTTTCATCGCAATCGGATGAATGGCATATGAACGTATACGGGATTTTGTTTGAACGATTCGTGCGCTGTCACTCATTTGTTGATTCTACTCGTACGCTTCCTACTTGAGAATTGGATTTACTAAGTCGAAACCCTACCCTGGCGTGTACACAATAACTCATCAAGGTTTCATCACAATCGAAGAAGGTTATATGAACGCATAGGGGATTTTGTTGAAACGCTTCGCGCGTCGTCACCCATTTGTTGCATATACTCGTGTGCTACCTATTGTGAAATGGATTTACTAAGTCGAAACCCTCCCCTGGCGTGTACACAATAACTCATCAATGTTTCATCGCAGTCGGATGAATGGTATATGCACGTATACGGGGTTTTGTTAAAACGATTCGTGCGCTGTCACTCATTTGTTGAATCTACTGGTGCGCTACATATTGAAAAGTGTATTACTAAGTCGAAGCCCTTCCCTGGCGTGTACACAATAACTCAGCAAGGTTTCATCGCTATCGAAGAAGGTTATATGAATGCAATAGGGGATTTTGTTGAAACGCTTCGCGCGTCGTCACCCATTTGTTGCACCTACTCTTGTGCTACTTATTGTGAAATGGATTTACTAAGTCGAGACCCTTCACTGGCGTGTACACAATAACTGATCAATGTTTCATCGCAATCGGATGAATAGTATATGAACGCATACCGGATTTTGTTTAAACGATTCGCACCCCGTCACTCATTTGTTGAATCTACTCGTGCGCTACCTGCTGTAAAATGTATTTACTAAGTTAGAAACCGTCACATAAGTGTCCACAGCATCTCACCCAAGTTTCGTCGCTATCGGACTAATGGGATATGAAGGCATAGGGGACTGTATTGAAACGCTCCACGTGTCGTCGTTCATTTGTCGAATCTACTCGTGTGCTACCTACTGTGAAATGTATTTACTAAGCCAGAAACCTTCCTTGGTGTGTCCACCATATTTCACCCAATTTTCACCGCTAACGGCAGAATGCTATATGACCTTATACGGGACTTTGTTGAAACGCTTCGCACGTCGTCCCTCATTTGTTGAATCTATTTGTGCGCTGCCTATTGTATAGTGGATTTACTAAGGCAGAAACCTTCCATGATGTGTACACAATATCTCACCCAAGTTGCATAGCTATCGGACGAATGGGTTATGAATGCATACGGGACTTGGTTGAAACTCTTCGCGTGTCGTCGCTCATTTGTTAGTTCTACTCTTGCGCTACGTATTGTGATATGGATGTACTCAGCCAGAAACCTTCCCTGGAGTGTACACAACATCTCACCCAAGTTTCATCGCTATCGGATGAATGGTAAATGACCTTATATGGGACTTTGTTGAAACGCTTCGCGCGTCGTCGCTCATTTGTTGATTCTACTCGTGCTCTACCTATTTTTAAAGGGATTTACTAAGCCAGAAACCTTCTCTGGAGTGCACACACAATCTCAGCCTAGTTTGATCGCTATCGGACGAATGGTATATGAACGCAAACGTGACTTTGTTGAAATACTTCGCGCGTCGTAGCTCATTTGTTGAATCTACTCGTGCGCTGCCTATTGTAAAGTGGATGTACTAAGCCAGAAAATTTCCCTGCAGTGTACACAACATTTTACGCAAGTTTCATAGCTATCGGACGAATGGTATATGAATGCATACGGGACTTTGTTGAAACGCTTTGCGTGTCGTCGCTCATTTGTTGAATCTACTCGTGCGCTATCTACAGTGAAATGTATTCACTAATTTTGAAACCTTCACGTAAACTTCTCACCCAAGTTTCATCGCTATCGGACGAATGGTATATGAACACATACGGGACATTCTTGAAACGCTTCGCGCATCGTCGCTCATTTGTTGAATCTACGCGTGCGCTACCTATTGTAAAATGGATTTACTAAGTCAGAAACCTTCCTTGGAGTGTACTCAACATCTCACCCAAGTTTCATCGCAATCGGACGAATGGTATATGAACGCATAGGAGACATACATACCCACAGACAGACAAACTATCACGTAACATTGATTTTTATATACCGGGTGATTCACCTAAAACTTGCACTGTAAATATTTCTGAAATGGAAGGTGATATTGATATGCGGTTTTAACCTAATGAAATTGTAACCAAGGGCTCGTATTTGTAGCTGATACACTGATTTTTATAATTTTTAGAAAGTGGTTTTATTTACAACAATTACAATTTTTTAAATGGAACAATACTCATTGACATTAAAAAAATAAAAGTAGAACACATTAGAATTCCAATGGTGTCTTTTGCACGATTCTAGTGCAAGTAGTTTACGAGATATTGTTATTTGTACACAATGGGACAATGCCTAGGACAAACTAAAGAAAAACAAATGTGAATGAAGTAATTCTGTGGTTTCTGACAAGTACAGTGTACCCTCAAAGCTTGTGTTCAAAATGACGACCACCAGCCTCAATACAAGCTTCCAGTCTGCTATCTAAAGATTGCTGCACACGTTCTAGCATTTCAGAGGAAATTTCAGCGCAGGCAGCAGTAATACGCCGTTTCATATCATCTGGTGTAGTTGGTATGTCCTTGTAGACAGTGTCTTTCAGCTCCCCCCACAGAAAAAAGTCTAAAGGAGTCAAATCTGGTGAACGGGCCGGCCAAAGTACAGGTCCCCTTCGTCCAATCCAACGATTTGGAAACAATCCGTGAAGGATGGTTCACTATTCCACACCAGACGTTTACACTCCATGGACGCTGTCGTTCTACTTGACGCAGCCAACGCGGATATTCAACAGACCAATAGTGCATGTTTCTAAGATTGACTTGGCCATGATTAGAAAATGTTGCTTCATCAGTAAACAAGATACATGACGAATCTGGAGTATCACGTCTTAATGCCCATGTACAAAAGTTAACACGATTCTCAAAATCATTACCATGCAGCACTTGATGGAGAGAGATGTGATACGGATGGAACTGATGACGATGGAGAATGCGTAGTACACTTGCCTGACTCATGCCGCTTCCATGTGCAATTGCACGGGAACTAATCTGTGGATCTACTGCAACAGCAGCCAGAACCTTAATTTCTCCCTCTTCTCCAGTCACTTGTTTGTCTCTGTTACGTTTTCTAGGCGTTATACTACCACTTTCACGTAATTGATTGAAAAGGTTCACAAATAATTGCCGAGATGGTTGACGTCTAATGGGATATGTTTCCGCGTACACGGTACAAGAACGAACGGCATTCTTCCTACATTCGCCATAAACCATGAGCATGTCGGCTTTTTCTGCTATGGTAAATCTCATCCTGCAAGCACGTCCTACTACTTGAAGTATCACACAATAACTGACTGGAAAGTCGCAGTGCACTCAGTGTACACAAACCACAACCTCAACAAACATAACAACATCGTAACCTCGCCACTAAGCACTTGGTTGTTAGTGCGTACAATTTTCGAATAACAATCAATATCTCGTAAACTACTTGCACTAGAATCGTGCACAAAACACCATTGGTATTCTAATTTGTTCTACTTTTATTTTTTAATGTCAATGGGTATTGTTCCATTTAAAAAATTGTAATTGTTGCAAATAAAACCACTTTCTAAAAATTATAAATATCAGTGTATCAGCTACAAATACGAGCCCTTGGTTACAATTTCATTAGGTTAAAACCGCATATCAATATCACCTTCCATTTCAGAAATATTTACAGTGCAAGTTTTAGGTGAATCACCCTGTATATAGATTAGTGTATATTTAAAGTAGACTTATGAGATCTACACAGGGCCAAAAATTGTGTGTCTGTCTGTATGTGAGTGTGTGTACTCTGAATGTCTGTCCTCCCCCCCCCCCCCCCCTCTCCTACCAATTCGAACACGGTGAAACCGAACTGAACGAAATTTGGTACAGAGGTAGAACTAGCAAAGGGCACCTCAGTGTCATGTTTTATATCGCCGCCATCTTAACGGATACGTAATGGCGGCCACCTAAATGTTCAAAGCTTAAATCAAATTACGACTAACCTAATTATCCGAACTCGACCAAATTTTGCAAAGAAATACCATTACGTGGGACGCATATTTTGACCAAACTAAAAGATCATCAGCCCAATACTTTGCGGATGGCGGCAATGTATGTGTGCAAATCGATTCCCCCTATCAATTCAAACACGGTGAAACCGAATTGGACAAAATTTGGTACATAGGTAGCACTAGCAAAGGACACCTCAGTGTCATGTTTTATATCACCGCCATGTTGACAAAAACGTAATGGCGGCCACCCAAATGTTAAAAGCTTAAATCAAATTATGACCACCCTCATAATCTGATACCTACCAAATTATGCAACATTATACCTCTATGTATGAAGAATCCTTTCACCAAACTAGAAGGGCATCGGGCTAATACTTTGCGGATGGCGGCTATGTATGTGTGCAAATCGATTCCCTCTATCTATTCAAATACGGTGAAACCGAAATGAATAAAATTTGGTACAGAGGTAGCACTAGCAAAGGGAACCTCAGAGTCATGTTTTATATTGCCGCCATCTTGACGAAAACGTAATGGCGGCCACCAAAATATTAATAGCTTAAATCAAATTACGACCAACCTAGTAATCTGATCTCTACCAAATTTTGCAACAACATATGCTTATGTGAGAAGTGTTCTTTGACCAAGCCACGAGGTCACGAGTACAATAGTGTGCAGATGGCGGCCATGTATGTGTGCAAATCAATTCCCTCTATCAATTCAAACACGGTAAAACCGAATTGAACAAAATTTGGTACAGAGGTAGCACTAGCAAAGGGCACCTCAGTGTCATGTTTTATATCACCGCCATCTTGACAGAAACGGAATGGCGGCTATCCAAATGTTAAAAGCTTAAATCAATTTACGACCAACCTTATTATTTGATCTTTACCAAATTTTGCAACAACATACCTTTTTGTGAGAAGCATCTATTGACTGAACTACAAGGTCATCAGCCAATAGTTTTGCAGATAGCTGCCATGAATGTTTGCAAATCGATTACCCATATCAATTCAAACACGGTGAAACCGAATTGAATGACATTTTATTTTTACAGAGGTAGCACTAGCAAAGGGCACCTCATATTCATGTTTAATATCCGTATAGCACGTTGTATTTCAACAAGCTACTACAACCAACATTCAATTATACTCCTTGAAAAGGACAAAGGATTATAACAATACCCATGGATTTAGGAAAAAGTAGGCTATATGTTCTTTACTGAACATCTTGTTAAACTTCATCCATAAATACGGATAACGCGTAAAAAAGAATACTTTGGTAATATGGCAAATGTCTTTGCAATCAACCTAAAAAAATATTTAAAATACTTTAAAAACTTATCGTAAGCCTACTTTCATGATGATGAAAGTTCAACATGTATCAATGAGACGAATGAAACTGTATCATTGATTTAATTATATCTAAGGGTTGGGGACTATTGCTGAAATTTTCAATCTGAGGTCTGCTTCAACATTCTTAAGACAATTTATTCTTACAAATTTAATGTTGCAAACCGTTGACACTACAGAAATAAGTAGTGGAAAAGACATAAGATGTTTTACTGCTTTGTTTCCCAAATCTACGTTCTTGGTTTGTTAATCATAAGAAAAGTGTATATTTTTAGGGCCAATTTTTAAAAAATATTTTGATTTCTTTTATGCTAGTTGCGTACGCCCTGGTATGGGCTCGATAACCCCTGGGGTTCCGCGGACCGTACTTAGAGAAACATTGCACCAATGCGTTCAATCGTGAACTGACAGTCTTTGTATACACACATAACGGAAATGACAGACTACTCCCCCTCCTGTTTGAAAGGTATAGGAAGTTCTATAAGAAGTGGTCGTATAACATTGCAACGATAGGAATAATTCTACAGAACTGACTATGACGATCACCTAGCTAGAAACCACGGGTTAGAACGACTAAAAATGCCTAATATAAGGGGAAGCTAGTATAAGATACAGAAGCAATATTTGTTTAAAAATACCCTATGATGGTCCCTCATTGGATGAAAATTGGTTCTTTGTTGAGGGGAGCATTGGTGATGAAGACGTAAATCAGTTAATGAATTGGAAATTTTAGTTGCTATTTATCTCCGCTCAATTGCGAATTTTGTACGTGGAATGGAAGGTCCTTGACTGTTAAGATCTCTGGGATATGTATTGTGTAATTCAATTGCATTGGGTGTTGATGTTATGTTGGTTTTACGGAATCATTCTATTATTAACTGAATAGTCGGGTTATTGCACTCATGCGAATGTGTGAATAATCCCAATCGGCGATCTATTCGTTTTCGTATTATTTGCACAATTGGAAAAATTTGATGTTCGAATATATGCACCTGTAATTCATTCCTCTATTTTTCTCCGTAAAGCAAAGAATATCTACATTTTTAGACTATTTCCATTTAAGAAAAAATAGGCTTATGAGATAACCTTGTGTCCGTGTGTATGTGTATGTGGGTATATGTGCGTATGAGGATCTCCCCATAATAATTTTCAAACGGCTGGAGCGACTTCAAAGGTCATAGTACTATTTTGTCCGACCACGAACAAGCCCTTCAAATGTTATCACGTCTCACCAATTCAACATGGCGGCTGTGCGAAATATTTCACCGGCATTCTGTATCTCCGAAACTACTGATAATATCACCCTGAAATTTTGTACGGTGATAATGGGCACTACTAAAAGTTCACCTATGTGACATTTGAACACCTGTAAATACAGACGAACATGGTGGTCAAACACAGTTTAATCAATTAAATAGACTTTCCTAGGGAAATAACCATCCAAGCGCAGTGAAACATGGTACAGCAAATGTTTACACACATTGTAATGTATTGACATCTAATTCAGTTCATTTGTTTACATAACCTCAAGATGGTGGCTGTGCGAAATTTCAAAATTAAGTTTCTTTGTATCCTAACCATGCGATTGAAGTCAACGTTTGAATAATGAATCTACGCAATAACCTTCATCTAATAGTATATAACTCTATGGCCTACATTTACCGTGTGAACAAAAATGCCGCACTTAGAGGTCGGCATGCGATTCCTCATCCAATTGCAAGACAAAAGTTTCAATAGCAAAATCGGATCGGGTGCTGTTTGAAATCACAAGTGTGAAAACGAGAAGCTAGCAACCCTGTCACATCCTGCAGTGCATTGGAATGTACAGAGCGAAGAGTTCCTGCGACCTGCGTTTAGCCACGCTGCATGCAGTTACAGCGTTGCCAGAACCTCGTTTCTTAACACGCATTTCTGTTAAACCTATTGGCAGGACTAGGTATTGCAACATGAACTTTTGTCGTGAATTTCGACGAGGAACCGCATGCTGACCTCCAAGTGCGGCATTTTTTGTTCACCCTGTATATATCCAACATGCCGACCATCCGAAATATTTAGACGGTTCTCAATATCTACTAATCTATGACAGCAATCAAACAGATATTTAGTATGACTAGCGGACCCGTGCAAGAAATCTCGCATGTTCATAAGTCACACTTTCCCCAATATGTTTATAATGAGTGACTTAAGGAGAAAGGTTGTTATGTTATTATTTCAACCAAATGATTATACACACATCAAAAAAAGTTTTGCATCACCTCGGTTCCCAGATCTCAGGCATATAGACGTTGACTGTGTATATTGTATCCAAGATACAGTCCCTTTGACTGTTCATAGATGCCACTAAAACTGCTCAAAGATGTAAACAACCATGCATGAGCAGGGCCTATTAGACGGAGGGGGTACGACAGCCGATCAGTTCCAGTCATTCCACCAGGACGAAGGTACGCTGCTCATGTTGTCTGTAGTTCTACCATGCCTAGAAGGTCAATACCGCAGTTCGATCGCGTCCGCATTGTTACTTTGTGTCAAGAAGGGCTCTCAACAAGGGAAGTTTCCAGGCGTCTCAGAGTGAACCAAAGCGATGTTGTTCGGACATGGAGGAGGTACAGAGATACAGGAACTGTCGATGACAGGCCTCGCTCAGGCCGCCCAAGGGCTACTACTGTAGTGGATGACCGCTACTTACGGATTGCCGCTCGGAGGAACCCTGACAGCAATGCCACCATGTTGAATAATGCGTTTCGTTCAGCCACAGGACGTCGTGTTTCAACTCAAACTGTGCGCAATAGGCTGCATGATGCGCAACTTCACTCCCGACGTCCATGGCGAGGTCCAGCTTTGCAACCCCGACACCATGCAGCGCGGTACAGATGGGCCCAACAACATGCTGAATGGACCCCACGGAATTTGCATCACGTTCTCTTCACCGATGAGTGTCGCATATGCCTTCAACCAGACAATCGTCGGAGACGTGTTTGGAGGCACCCTGGTCAGGCTGAACGTCTTAGACACACTGTCCAGCGAGTGCAGCAAGGTGGTGGTTCCCTGATGTTTTGGGGTGGCATTATGTGGGGCCGACGTACGCCACTGGTGGTCATGGAAGGCTCCGAAACGGCTTTACGATACCTGAATGACATCCTCCGACCCATAGTGCAACCATATCGGCAGAATATTGGAGAGGCATTTGTCTTCATGGACGACAATTCTCGACCTCATCGTGCACATCTTGTGAATGCGTTCCTTCAAGATAACGACATCGCTCGACTACAGTGGCCAGCATGTTCGCCAGACATGAACCCTATCGAACATGCCTGGGATATGTTGAAAAGGGCTGTTTATGGACGTCTTGACCCACCAACCACTCTGAGAGATTTACGCCGAATTGTCGTTGAGGAGTGGGACAATTTGGACCAACAGTGTCTTGATGAACTTGTGGATAGTATGCCACGACGAATACAGGCATGCATCAATGCAAGAGGACGTGCTACTGGGTATTAGAGGTAGTGGTGTCTACTGCAATCTGGACCACAAATGCTGAAAGTCTAGCTGTATGATGGTACAACATGCAATGTGTGGGTCTCATGAGCAATAAAACGAGCTGAAATGTTGTTTGTGTTGATCTCTATTCCCTTTGTATTTAAAGGTTCCGGAACTCTTGGAACCGAGGTGATGCAAAACTTTTTTTGATGTGTGTAGAACACAATTTTCATTTCAGTTAGATTTCCAAGCTGTACGTTCTCTAACTTAAGAAGGCAATCGTTGAAAATTCTATCTACATAGCACTCACACGTTATTCGATATTTACGAAAACACCTTGGTCAAGATTTCCTGCTTTATCTTGTTGGCTGAGGAGCCTCCTTCTCCCTTTTCAGGACAGCTCTCGTTGGAAAACTTCTTCACGCCCCGCTTACAGTGAGGCTTCCTTGTTCCTAAGTGCAACGATCAGCGCTAAACTCCTTTGCACGTTACATACAAGGGTGCTTTCCTTGTCATGTGCGTAGTGCTCAACGCTAAACTCCTTTGCACGTTACATACAGGGGTGCTCTCCTTGTCCTGTGTGTAGCGCTCAACGCTAAAATCCTTTGCACGTTACCTACAGGGGTGCTTTCATTGTCCTGTGTGTAGTGCTCAACGCTAAAATCCTTTGCACGTTACCTACAGGGGTGCTTTCCCTGTCCTGTGTGTAGTGCTCAACGCTAAAATCCTTTGCACGTTACATACAGGGGTGCTCTCCTTGTCCTGTGTGTAGTGCTCAACGCTAAACTCCTTTGCACGTTACATACAAGGGTGCTTTCCTTGTCCTGTGTGTAGTGCTCAACGCTAAACTCCTTTGCACGTTACATACAAGGGTGCTTTCGCTTTCCCGAGTGGAGCGTCCGCATGAGAGCGGGCTGTGGCTGGTTTCTTTCTTAGATATTTATCAAATTAACCCTCCGGCGGGCGCACGCTGTAATAGAGTGCAACATCAACACTAGTTTGGTAGTTCCTTTGTTGACTTTCGGCGGGAAGATGCGTGCATCATAATATGTACAACTTGAGAGATTCCGCTCCATATGGCCACAGTTTCATCATCTTCTATTGTTTCAACCAGTGCCAGCAGAGCAGTCTTCTGAATAGTTGCATCTAACGTTGCTCTCTGTTCACGCGCGCCCGGTCATGTAAGTTTTTTCTTTTTGCTTTTTTTTGCTGTTTTAATGTACTTTAATGTATTTTCTCCTTTAAAAACTCTAGTTATCATCATTAACTGTTAATCTAGTGAATGTGTTTATTATAGGTGATCGTTGTGGTCCTTATTTATTGATGACTCATTGTTATCGCGTGCAGTTACAAGAGATGCGTTGTTTCAAACAGGTCCTATCCAGGACGTAGCATATCGCAGGGTCTAATTGAGTCATTTTTTCTGGAAGATTAAGATACAGATGACCAACTAGCCCAGTGTATAGAAGATGATGACGACGATTCGTGTGACGATGAGATTGTCGAGTCAGTTGAACATTATAGTGAATCTCAGCAGTATGTATCTTCATGTGATGGTGAAAGCAAGGTGACAGATGACCCAGTCCGTTCGAATAATTATTTTCTCGTCAATAAAGGCCAGTGCAAGTGAGAAAAGACGCCCATATTAAATAGCCTGAAAACCAGCAGTAAAAAGATTATAAAAGTATTGCCATGGGCTAAATTATGTGCAAAGGACGCGATATCTGAAATCTTAGCTTTCCAGAAGTTCAGAGACTTTGACATTATTGATAATATTGTGCTTTGTACAGACAAATACATCGATACTGCACCCGTTCATCCGAGGTATGCGATGACCCATCTGCCATTACATCGCATACCTGGCATCCCAGGCCAGAGTGGAGTTAAATGAACATGAAATAAAATAAAGAATGTGTCGGAAATTCAGTTGAAATATCACAAAAGCAGAGGGTAACACGAGATAAAGTATCTCTTGGGTCGTTACGGGCTTAAATTTAGTCATAATAGCAAATAGTCCTATCCAGCAACTGTTTTAGTGGTAGTATTTGTTTGTTAGTGAAACTTTAGTATGTTTTTCGTTAGTAGAATTTTGGTATTTAATTGTTAGTAGAAGGTTAGTATTTTGTAGTAGAATTGCTCTTTACTTATTCTGAAAGGGAGTAGCAGCCTTCCAGAATAAATCAATTCTTTACTAGTCTAATAGACGGTTAAGATATTGATAATATAAGCCAACTAATGGCTACACTGCGTTCTGCTGCACGGCTGAAAGCAACGGGAAACTACAGCCGTAATGCTATTCCCGAGGATATGCACCTCTCTATGCATAATTACATGTGATGATGGCCTCCTCCCTTGTAAAATTTCAATCCGGAGGTAAACTAGACCCCCGTTCGGATCTCCGGGTGGGGACTACTCGAGAGGGGGTTAACATCACAGAAGTGACAAAGAGGAAATCTGACATTCTACGGATCGGAGCGTGGAATGTTAGAAGTCTGCTAGGAAGTGGAAAGTTAGAAAACTTAGAAAGGGAAATGGATAGGTTGAGGTTGGATTTGGTTGGGATTAGTGAAATGCGCTGGCAGGAAGAGCAGGACTTTTGGTCAGGAGACTATAGGGTCCTTAGCACTAAATCAAACAATGGCCAAGCAGGGGTTGGTCTCATATTGAGTAGGAAACTTGGACAGCGGGTGGAATATTATGAGCAATACAGTGAACGGATTATTGTAGCAAAAATCAATACTAAACCTACGTGCACCACAGTGGTACAAGTCTATATGCCTACCAGTCAAGCTGATGATGAGGATGTTGAAAAGGTCTACGAAGAAATATACGACATTCTGAGGTATATCAAAGGTGATGAAAATGTTATAGTAATGGGAGATTGGAATGCTGTGGTAGGAAAAGGGAGAGAAGGGAAGATAGTAGGAGATTTCGGATTAGGTGAAAGGAATGATCGAGGAAGCAGGCTGATGGAATTCTGCACCGAACATGAGCTGGTCATAGCTAACACCTTATTCAATAACCACAATAGAAGAATATACACATGGATGAGACCAGGAGATACAGGGCGTTACCAAATCGACTTCATTATGGTCAAGCAGAGGTTTCGAAACCAGATTTTGGATTGTAAAACATATCCTGGTGCTGACATAAACTCTGACCACAATCTGGCTGTAATGAAATGCAGATTAAAGTTGAAGAAACTGAAGAAAAGTCAAAAGCCAAAAAGGTGGGCAATAGACAGACTGAAAGTAAAGGATGTAAACGAAAGATTCAAGAAGAGTATAAAGGAAGGACTAATCAAAACCCCTAAACAAACTTCAATTGCAGACGAATGGGCACTTTTGAAGAATGAAATAACAAAATCCGCAGAAGAAAACATTGGTAGGAAAGAAAGAATAGGTAGAAAACCGTGGATCACTCAGGATATACTAGAATTGATGGATGAAAGGCGGAAACACAAGAATCTAAGAGATGAAAAGGGGAAAGCAGAATACAGACGTCTGAGAAATGAGGTTAACAAGAAGTGCAAGGAAGCGAAAGAAGAATGGTTGAAAGAGAAATGTGCAGGTATAGAAAATTGTCTGAAATTAGGAAGAGTAGACACAGCTTATCGAAGGATTAAGAATACTTTTGGGGAAAAGAAGACTAAGTGCTGTAATATTAGGGACACAAATGGAAAGCCTCTAACAGATAGGGAAGAAAAGGTTGAGAGATGGAAAGCTCACATAGAGTGCTTGTATAAGGGAAAGGAGATCGAGAATCATGTAATGGAAAGGGAGGAGGAAATTGATGAGGATGCAAAAGGAGATTTAATATTGAGATCAGAATTTGACAGAGCATTAGAGGACTTAGGCAGGAATAAAGCACCAGGCATAGATGATATACCGATTGAGTTGCTACGCTGCATAGGAGATGAAGGTCTGATCAGGTTATTTCACTTGGTGTGTAGGATTTATGAGACAGGTGAGGTACCCCCTGATTTCAAGAAGAATGTTATCATCCCTATACCAAAGAAATTGGGAGCTGACAGATGTGAAGATTACCGTACAATCAGCTTGATTACGCATGCTTCAAAGATCCTGTCTAGAATAATTTACAAGAGGATTGAAAGCCAGATAGAAACGGAGTTGGGTGAAGACCAGTTTGGTTTCAGGAGAAATGTAGGAACAAGGGAAGCTGTACTAAGTCTTAGGCTGATTTTGGAAGGTAGAATAAGGAAAGATAAGAGAACGTTCATGGCATTTGTAGACTTAGAAAAGGCTTTTGATAACGTTGATTGGACTAAATTGTTTGACATTTTGAAATCTATTGGAATAAAGTACAGGGATAGGAGGGTGATATACAATCTATACAGAAACCAGACAGCAGTCATTCGAGCTGAAGGACATGAGAGAGAAGCTGGTATTCAGAAAGGTGTAAGGCAAGGCTGCAACTTATCACCCATACTTTTCAATCTTTACATTGAACAAGCAATGAAGGAAATTGGAGAAAAATTTAAAGTGGGAGTGAAGATTCAAGGAGAAATAATTTCAACTCTGAGATTTGCTGATGACATCGTCATCTTGGCCGACAAGCCTGAGGATTTGAATGAGTTTTTGAATGGTATGGATTCCGTCTTTCGGAAGGAATTCATGATGAAAATTAATAAATGTAAAACAAAAATACTGGAATGCAGCCGAAATAAATCAGAAACCTCTATGGAGATCAAATTGGCCGGTGAAAAGCTGAAGGAAGTAGGAGACTTCTGTTACTTAGGAAGCAGAATAACCAGTGATGGACGAAGCAAAGAGGATATAAAAAGTAGGTTGGCTCAGGCAAGGAAAGCCTTTCTACAAAAAAGGAATCTGTTGACATCGAATATAGATTTAGGTATTAGGAAGTCATTTTTGAAAGCCTTTGTCTGGAGCGTGGCGCTCTATGGAAGTGAAACTTGGACTATTGGTGCAGCAGAAAAGAGGAGAATTGAAGCATTTGAAATGTGGTGTTACAGGAGAATGATGAAGATCAGATGGGTAGATAGGGTTACAAACGAAGAGGTATTAAGGCGAGTGGGAGAGGAGAGATGTTTCTGGCGACTGCTAATG
This sequence comes from Meconema thalassinum, assembly GCA_946902985.2. Classification (NCBI taxonomy): domain Eukaryota; kingdom Metazoa; phylum Arthropoda; class Insecta; order Orthoptera; family Tettigoniidae; genus Meconema; species Meconema thalassinum. Next base: position 108,063,522 of record OX336400.1, read on the forward strand.
AAGAGAAGAGATAGGTTGGTAGGACACATACTAAGACACCCAGGAATAGCAAGCTTAGTTATGGAAGGAAGGGTCGAGGATAAGAACTGTAGGGGTAGACCAAGGTTAGAATATGTTAAACAGATTGCCTCGGATGTAGGGTGTGGTAGCTATGTAGAAATGAAACGATTAGCTCAGGACAGGGAGGCATGGATAGCTGCATCAAACCAGTCAAAAGACTGAAGACTCAAACAACAACAGCAATTAGAAATGGGCGCCATCAACTGAACCCCTAGCAAACCACATCCTTTCTGGTTAAGCCTTAATTGAGACAAAGGAAAGGATTGGGAAACAACATCATCATCAGATCACAACTAAGATAAAAACAAAATTTATTTAAACTTGAACAGTCGGACAGAAAAAGAAACATAAACCCTAACTAAGAGTATGGTCGAAAGTAAAAGTTATGATGTTACTGTCCTCACAAATCGAACCATCTCTGCACTATCTTAAATAATTTTCATCCACATGAAAAAATAAAAATAACTAAAGTTCGCTTGAGTTCTCAGGGACACCGTAGAACTATGTCTTTTCGTCACTGACATTGCGTGATCCCTGAGACCTAACTTTCGTTAACGTAACATCAGTAATGTGGATGTAAAGAAATGTTAATCTGTCTAACACAAAATATCATAAAAACACTTATATTTAATTATTCAATCATTTATGGCTTAAATGGCATTAATCCAAGTTGGAAATCTCAACAATCACTCCTTAAAAATTAACAATTAATTTATACACCATATTTAAATCATCGCTAACCACTACTCGGTTGTGAATCAAAAAAACTTCACTACTCATCTGTCATCACCATCATTATCATGTCAAAATAATTAAATGTTTCTCACATCAGCTATCATTCCGTTATTCGTTATACTCAAATCAGAATTATTAATTCATTACCATCAGATCATTTAAATAAATATTATATTCATCAATTCATTAAATCATTTGTAAATCACCCACACACTCTTATTTCAATATCTCATTTCAATTAAATTATCTCAATCCATCCATTTAAATTATTTAATTCATTAATTTAAGTTGCAATTCATCAGTTTATTTAAATCATATCTCTTATTTAAATTTATTTGAATTTATTTAAATTTTATTGTTATCCGCTCCTTTAATTAATTATCACCTTTTAATTCATTTATTTATCAGCTGTTTAATCACCTATTAATTTATTTAATTTATCGGCTGTTTAATCAACTATTAATTTATTTAATTCATCGGGTCAGATCATTAATATGCTACTTCAGATTATAATTCCATAAATTATTATTATTATTAGAAAACCTTGGATTATTAAAAAAAAATCCTAAAATTTGTTTAATATTGGTTATAGAACGTTGTCTTAAAATTTTACCAGTTCCAAGCTATACCTCATACTTAATTATCATGCCAAAATAATACGTTGCCCTCTCAAAATCAGGTTGGATCTCACTATCAAAAACTTCACCGTATAATTTCACTTTGTCAAATATCACATTTGAACACCATAATTATTTCACATAACACCACAATTATTCAGCACACAGCATGAATTTCAAAATTACGCTAGACTGGGTTCAATGACCTCATGTCTGCCTCAAAACTATAATTTGCAATATTGCAAACCTACTGGCAACCTCAAAAACTCCTATCAAAAATACCTCACATTATCACGTAGTATGATCCACAAGAAAAATATAACTGGCTTCAGATGGTTAATGCACATAATCTACAAGAACTGTGATTAATATTGTCATGTCTAGACAACTTCTTAAACAATAGGAAAATTACCTTAGTAATCGTAATCCAATTCAAGATTTGGTTTAATTAAGAGCATAAACTCTCTTAAGATCCTCAAGATTTACTTAAAAAACACCAATGTGTTATATTAACTCACATGAAAAATATCTGATAATGATCTGTCTCAAAATAAATTCTGACAATAAATAACTCGTCTTACAAGACTCAATTACTTGAAATCCTTCTCAATGGAATCAAATCACTCACAAAGAGTATCAAAAATATTAACTGTTAAATGAATATACTCTCAAAGAGTATTGCAACAAACAATTGGATTGGAAAAACAAGAATTACAAAGTGTAACCCTGCTGATATTTAGTTTTAACTTATTTAACAAAAATCAACTAATATGTGACTGGTAGTTTATTGTTTAATCCTCTTACGATCATAATTACACTCAGATGATAATATGAGGCCCTCAATTGGCAGGTTAGGTGAGTACCACCACACAGCTACGCAAGGTAACGGACCCCGCTTCGTAGACTAAATGAAACATCCCTAAAATGACAGGTTAGGTGAGTGCCACTACACAGTTACTCAAGGTAACATGCCCCGTCTCATAGATTAGTGAATGAGTGTACATGATTGGAATCAACAAGATTCTACTTGTCACATAAAAGCAATATGCATTCACTTGAGTGAATAAAATTTAATATCACCAAACAATCCAATAAAAGAAAAAAATCCCTGCTGATGAACTCTACATACTCGCTAGTATGCAATGAACTGACGAAGAATTCTTACTATCCAATTGCAGATCACGAGTTGGAAACACTCGCTAAAAATATCCATAATCAAGAAATACTATCCTCATAGAAAAATATAAAGATCAAAATCCTGCTTAATAAAGTCAATCAATGGTGAGAACGTTGGATAAATGTGCCTGCCATATCAGATGATAACACCATATTTTAGCAAACGGAGTGGTAAAACATTCAAGCCATGTCGAAAAAAGTAATAATAACACTCCTATCAAAAATACGAGTGTGCCCAGTGTTCATGTAAAAATCATATCAGTAATGCCATAACTATTACAATACCTTCATATTCCAGATGTTAATAAAATTCAAAGATCGTCGGTAATCCTAGTGTTTGCCACAGATTTCTCGCGAGATCGACGAAAAACGCTGTATTAATCACTGAACTAACACCTGACTCCATCCAAGTGAACTTGATGTTGTAACTATCCTCTTCGTTAGGAACCGAATCCATCGCTCTGAGCTGCCATCACGTCTCCGTATCCTCCTAGCACGACATGATGAAATGGAGAGTATCCATCATTGATATTGTTCAAAATTCTCCACAAAAGTTCCAAAACACTGAGTACCCCATTCTCTCTTCAGATGTGTTACGCCACTGTTCAGTAAACTGTTCGATCGATATTCATTAATAATGTTCGTCTTCACTATGATCGAATTGCACTGGTAAAAAATTGTGACTTCAAGAAGTGTACTTATTTGTCAGACACCCTGTATATGTGTTCTTTGTGAATAAATTTTATAAATGTTCATGACGTGTAACTTTTATACTGCACGTGCCACTATTCACAAAGTGCATAAGATCACACATCTTAACTTGCCAAAAGCAGTACTGTTTGAACGGCCCCATGGTCGCCTTAAATATGTCCGGTTCAAATGCATTATAAAATATGCTGTAACACCGCTGAAATAAGTTAAGTCCATCTGACTATCCGTAGAAAAATGTGTAACTATAACTGGACTGAACGATTGGACTGCTGAAATCCAAGTCCCAACATCTCAAACTTGAAAAATGTCAGAGTGTAATGTTCAACTCGTTGACTATCACATCGTAACAAAATGTCGCCCACAGCACGACACGTTCCGCTTCACTGTCCATGTGTAACATGAGGTTAAACACTGGCCTCATTATACTGCTTCGCTACGCGGTTATTCATTGAGAATGTAGCCGAAATAATGTTTCTCATTCCTAGTGGAATATTGCGTGTTATTTCGGTAAGTTATAAGCTTGTAAAGCGTTGCTGTTCCACCTGTATGTGAATGCAATGTTGAAAATAACATTTTGTCTAATCACCGGCTTCCTGGCTAAAGTTAAAGGCCTGCTTGACTCGCCCTTCGGACAGCCTGTGGTCCAATACCGAACTCCTAAGATTACATTGCCGGCTTCGCTTAGCGACTCTCTCCCGCATGTAATTCGCTATACTGCCTTATAAACTGTATCGCTCCACGACTTGTTGCGTGCACCTACTGCTACCGCACAACTTAATCAACTCAACTGTATTGCTTGAATGATACTCCTCGCTCTTGTCACTGCGTGCGGCCACCTCGCCTTGACCTAGTATGTGACTTCCTCCTTCCTTCCACTGTCTGACGTCACAGATCTAACCTCGACCCTTATCTTCTGCTATAAAGTCATAACATAACTTAAGGAGTTATCCACCTTTCTTCAAGTTATTATCAATAATATTTCTCGTTATTTCCTTCTCTTCTGAGGTTAGATAAGACTTTATTTCTAATTAAGCTTTATAAACATCCATTATTTCTCCCGTGATTCCTTACGTTTGAGGGGTAGTGGCTCCTTCTCCCTCAGCCTCCTACGTCATTTCCTGCAACTCTTCTGACTCGATCTGAGTGCTATCTTTTCTCCTTGACCACAAATCTCAACTATGGTTCTACCACAACTGGCGTAGCCGATAGCCCCAACTAGGTATCGAGTACAATACTAAGAGAAAGGACTCGGGGTACTCAAAAGAAAGAAACTGTCAGGATACAGCACGAGCTGAAGTGAGAACATTTCTGTATACGTTAGCTATGAGTCTGCTCGAGAATCACCTGAGAGTACGAGCTAACATGTACGAGTCTCTCTCCACCGTGTTTTAGGAGCTCTGCAGATATTTGATCCAATCCAGGCGCCTTGTTGAACTTAAACACTAGTAACTGGTTCCATATTGACGTCAAGTTCGTCAGCTTGTGTAACGTTGGCAAAGTCGTAAGGCATATGTGGGCTAGGCTGATTCAGCACCTCACAGAAATATCCTATTCAGCGTCTGTCTTGCTCTTCATTACTGAGCAGTATGATGCTATTTTTTTGTCACTGATTGGTACACCTGCATTGTTTCTCCTTCCCGTTAGTTCCCTGACCACATGATATAGTGTCTTGGGGTCACCATGTTAGAGCATCCGTATTTGCAAATCACACACTTCTTAAAAAATATATGTATGCAATTATAATGCAATACGTCACAGCTAATTTATGAAATTATACGATTTGAGTACACATTCCTTTGATTTACTGTTTCTAAAGGAAGAAGGAAGATTGTAGTTTTACGTGACCGTGAATCTTGTGATTATGAGCCACGGGACCTCCTTTTTATGTGGAATCCGAACCACAGGACATGGCATTTCACTTCGAAAATCTCACATGCATTGACCGGGAATCTTAGTGTATCTGAAATCCTTGCAGAATGATAAAGGAAATATCTCAGAATGTTAAAATGACACAAAACAGGCGTCACAGCGGCTAAGATGTGAAGTGGACAGCAATTATGGAGCATATTTTCCTACAGCAACAGTATCTGAAAATCGCAAACTTCGTATAAATTATAGACATTTATGAAATTAGAAAATCTCGCTTGTACATAAACCACACTTTTCCCAATAGGTTTATAATGAGAGACTTAAGGAGCAATGATGTTTTCATTTCATCCAAATGATTATAGAACACTGTTCACATTCCACTTACAATTCCAAGTTCTACATTCTCTAACTTAAAGGGAATCGCTGAAAATTGGACCATCATAACACACACCAGTTATTCGATATTTATGAAAGCATCTTGATCAAGATGTGTCCATAAACAATGCGCAAATCCCAGATGACTGGAAAAGAGCTACGGTAGTCCCAATATTTAAGGGAGGGAGCAGACTTGAATTGGGCCACTACAGGCCGGTTAGCCTTACGTCCATCGTTTGTAAACAGATGGGGCATCTCATTTGCGACTACTTGAGGGAACAGTGGGAAACATTATCATGGTTTAATGATAGGCAACATGGATTTCGGAAAGGTTACTCATGCGAGAGTCAGATGCTATCACTTTTTCAAGACATTAGCGAATCGTTAGACCATGGAGTTTCAGTCGACGCCGTGGTTATAGATTTTGCGAAGGCATTTGATGTCGTGCCGCACGACATTCTACTCCATAAATTAGCTTCGACTAAGATTGATAGAAGAGTAATTTTATGGATCCAAGAATTTTTGACGGGTCGTTCCCAGAAAGTGAAAGTCGAAGGCATATTCTCGGATGAAATTACCGTAACGTCGGGTATCCCTCAGGGCAGCGTAATCGGAACTTTGTTATTTTTGGCGTTTATAAATGACTTACCAAATGGGATTCGCAGTGACTGTCGATTGTTTGCGGATGATTGTGTAATATATCGAAAGATACATGACTCACAAGACAATGCAGTGCTTCAAGAGGACCTGGACCTGGTCTATAAGTGGGCGATTGTAAATAAAATGAAAATAAACACAAGAAAATGTAGTCCCTTAAAAATAGGGAAAGTGCGAAGGCAGGATTTTCAATATAACATTGGCTCGGAAATACTTGTAGAAGAATATTCTTGCAAATATTTGGGCGTTCACGTAAGGAATGATATGAAATGGAGTAGTCATATAGGATGTGTAGTTTCAAAAGCTTACAAATCCCTGCACTTTGTAATGAGGGTATTAAAAGGAAGTAGTACCTCTGCTAAAGAATTAGGCTATTTGTCACTTGTAAGACCTATTCTGGAATATGCCTCGGCGGTTTGGGATCCATATCAAGTAGGGCTCATCAATGAGTTGGAAATGGTACAAAGAAAGGCCGCTAGATTTGTGCTCAGTGACTTTAATCCCAGGAGCAGTGTGAGCCGTATGTTAAAGAAACTTGGGTGAGAATCACTGGAGGCTAGGAGGATGAAATCTAGACTATGCGCTATGCACAACACGTATACAAATCAAGCAGCATGGGGTGAGCTTAGCAAACGATTGGGAAAGCCCACTTACATGGGTAGGAGCGATCATCCATTCAAAGTTAAGGGCCGACCACAGCGAACAAATTATGGTAAATATTCTTTTGTAAACCGTGCCATTGATAACTGGAACTCTCTACCTGCCGCAGTCTTAGAGCCTTTTCCCAAACATATAGGTGTGTTTAAGAAAAGACTGACTATTTGTGTAAATACACCAGTTTAATTGTTGTATAATTGTCATTGAATTGTTATGTATTATTATTTATTTGTTATGTATATCCATTTTGCCACCGGGGTACACACCCCCATTGCAAATAAATGAATGAATGAATGAATGAAAAAGATTTCCTGCTTTATCTTGTTGGCTGAGGAGCGTCCTTCTCCCTTATCAGGACAGCCCTCGTTGGAAAACTTCTTCACGTCCCGCTTACAGTGAGGCTTCCTTGATCCTAAGTGCAACGATCAGCGCTCAACTCCTTTGCACATTACAAACAGGGGTGCTTTCCTTGTTCTGTGTGTAGTGCTCAACGCTAAACTCCTTTGCACGTTACCTACAGGGGTGACTTCACTTTCCCGAGTGGAGCGTCAGCATGGGAGCGTGCTGTGGCTGGTTTCTTGCTTTGATATTTATGAAATTAAAATGCAATTCGTCACTGTTGATTCCATTTCTGTGCTGAGTCCATTGATTGAGAGCTTAGCAGTAACAATCACCGGTTATTCTATACATTTCAGTCAGAATTCCAAGATGTACGTTCCCTAACTTAAGAAGGCAATCACTGAAAATTGTTATCACTCATCGGTTATTCGATATTTATGAAATTATAAGATTTGAGTACCGTACCCAATCCATTGATTTAGTAATTCTGAAACCCATGGGAAATGATGGAAGAAAAACCTGTAAAAGAATTTAACTTAATAGTTCTAAGGTTTTAGACGCCGTAACACACGCCGGTTATACGATTTAGAGTACTGAATCCATTGATTTACTCTTTCTGAAAACCATGCGAAATGATCGATATTTATGAAATTGGAATGCAGAAGAAAAACCTGTAAAATAATTAATATTTATTAGTTTGAAGGGTTTAGACGACAACTCATAATTGCAGCATGTTAAAGCATCAGTATTTGCAAATCGCACACTTCTTACAAAAATTGATATTTATGAAATTAGAAAGCAATTCTTCACTACTAATTTATGAGGCCTATATGATGATGATGATGATGAACGTTTTAAGGCCACAGATGACAACTCTAGCATGATACAGCAACAGTATTTGCAAAAAGCACACTTCTTACAAAAATCGATATGTATGGAATTAGAATGCAGAAGAAAAACCTGTACCCAATCCATTGATTTACTGATTCTGAAAAACTGATAGATGAAAAACTGTTAGAGAATTTACGTTCAATGTTTTAAGTTTTTAGACGACAACTCAGAATTGCAGCACGTTCGAGCAACAGTATTTTGTAAAAAACAATTCTTACAAAAATCGATATTTATGGAATTAGAATGCAGAAGAAAATCCTGTATCGCGGCATATTAAAAAATCTGGAATATAATAAATCCATTGTTTAGACGGATGAGCTTAAATCATGTTTGAGCTGTGTCCATTGATTGAAAGCTTAGCAGTAACACTCGCCGATTATACGATTTGAGTACCCAATCCATTGATTTATCCTACTGATTCTGAAAACCATGGGATGTGATAGAAGACAGAACTGTAAATGAATTAACGTTTAATAGAGTATTGCAGCATGCTAGAGCAACTGTATTTGCGAAAAGCACAATTCTAACAAAAATTGATATTTATGGAATTAGAATGCAGAAGAAAATCCTGTATCGCGGCATATTAACAAACGAGGAATATAATAAATCCATTGTTTAGACGGATGAGTTTAATTCATGTTTGTGCAGAGTCCATTTATTGAAAGCTTAGCAGTAACACTCGCCGGTTATACAATTTGAGTACCCAATCCATTGATTTAGCCTGCTGATTCTGAAAACCATGGGATATGATAGAAGAAAGAACTGTAAATGAATTAACGTTTAATAGTTTTAAGGTTTTTAGGCGATGTAACACTCACCGGTTATACGATTAGAGTACTGAATCCATTGATTTGCTGTTTCTGAACACCATGCGAAATTATAGAAGAAAAACCGTAAGAGAATTAAAGTTCACTAGTTTAAAGGATTTAGACGACAACTCATAATTACAGCAAGATACAGCAACAGTATTTGTAACACTCACCGGTTATACGATAAGAATACTCAATCCATTAATTTACTGTTTCTGAAAACTATTCGAAATGATCGATATTTGAAGGCAGAAGAAAAACCTGTAAAATAATTTACGTTTAATAGTTTTAAGGGTTTAGACGACAACTCATAATGTCAGAATGTTAGTGCATCAATATTTGCAAATCGCAAACTTCTTACAAAAATTTATATTTATGTAATTAGAATGCAATTCTTCACTGCTAATTTATGAAATTATACGATTTGAGTACACATTACTTTGATTTACTGTTTCTGAAATCGATGCAAAATGATCATGGAAAGACCTCAGAATGTTAAAATGACTTAAAAAAGGCGTCACAGCGGCCAAAATGTGAAGTGGACACCAATTATGGAGCGTATCTTCCTGCAATAACAGTAACTTCAAATCGCACATTTCGTTCAATATTTTAAAAGTAATTTTTTAAAGAAATTATTAATTTTTATGAAATTAGAGTGCAATGCGTCACTGGTAATGCATATTCTCTTTAATTTGAATGCTCATTTTTCACGATCTGTCTCCTGTGAGCGCCACAGGAGGGATGCATACTACAGAAATAGTATATATGATGCTTAAGGCTATGAACATAAATTCACCTATTGAACATTCAATAACCTGGTGAGCACAAATTCAACATGGCGGTGACGCGAAATTTCAATATTTAAATGGACGTTTCTCGTGATTCTACCATCCGAGCACATTAAAACTTGGTACGGTGAATGCTTATACAAATTTTAATCCACTGAAATCTAATTTACTTGAATTGTTTTCATAATGACAAGATGGCGGCTGTGCGAAATTTTAAAATCTCGTTTTAATTTCTTGTGTCTTAATCATGAGATTGAATTTTGAACAATTCACCTACGCAATAATCTTCATGTAATAGTACATAACTCTATGGCCTAAATATATAAAAAAACATGGCGACCAGACGATTCTCAATATCTACGAATCTATTTCAGCAAACAAACTGAAGTGTTGTATATTGATAGAGGCAGTAAACATAAGTAGGATGTATGAAAATAGGCTATTTAGTTCTTCACGGAACTACTTGTTTGGGTATTAGTTCTTTTTTGTGTAATTTCATACCGAGAATAATTGCATATATTTTTAGAGAATGCTCAGTTTATTGAGAATAGATACAAGATTAGTTGAAATATAGAGACAGCGATTACAACCTCCTCGCGAACGGTGTCCACATCTGACGATATTCAGGGGTTAGGGGATAGTAAGGTTTGTGAGTTTCCTGGTCGTCGTTATCGACGCCTTCCTTTGAAGTTAATCCACTTCTCCCCCGCCATCTCCAACTTTCCAGATAGGGTACTCCCCATCCAGAGTATCCCACATCGGAGTAACCCTCCCCAGCATGGCCGGAGTATCCCAGACCAGCTACTCCATGCGGGTCCATATTGGCCTCCGTTTCGGTAGAGGCAAAAACAACCAGAGCGACGATGGCCACGATTATGGATCCCTGTGGACATAAATTAAATACATGATGTAGTGGCATAATTCATATTAAGGGGGCACATACAGCTTAAGGAGCCACAACAATAACAATTTTAATATTATAACTGTGCCTGTCATAAATACAGTACAAAAATTATATATATATTTGCAAGGAAACACCCACGCCTTGCTATTAGAAGCAAAGTTTAAAATTTTCAAAATTCAGATGTTAATTATTTTTATAAATTTTTTCAAAATTTGGTTCTTGTTTTGTGCTGACCTTCACCGTTTCCCTGATATCTCCCGTATTTATAGGAATTTTTGGTGTTTTCTTTTTTATGTTTGTGTTAAACCTTCTGCTACAAAATGAATCTCACTCAAAACCGTTGTGGCTTTCATTAGACTTTCTATGAAACGTTAACATTTTTTTGAGTTTGCTCAGAATAAAAATGGAAATAATGACGCTTAATTAATTAATTAATTAATAATGTGAAAATATTCGAGATTTATTTTGTAGCAGAAGGTTTAACACCCACATTAAAAGAGAAAACTCCAAAAATTCCTATGGACACCGGAGATATCAGGGAAACGGTGAAGGTCAGCACAAAACAAGAACCAAATTTTGAAAAAATTGATAAAAATTATTACCATTTGAATTTTGAAAATTTTTAACTTTACTCCTAATAGCAAGGTGTGTGTTTCCTTGGAAATGTATATCATTGTTGTACTGTATTTATGTCGCCTCCGTAGCGTAGCGGTCAGCATGGTTAGCTGCCGCCCCGGAGGTCCTGGGTTCGATTCCCGGCTCTGCCACGAAATTTGAAAAGTGGTATGAGGACTGGAACGGGGTCTACTCAGCCTCGGGTGTTCCAAATGAGCAGAGGGGGTTCGATTCCCACCTCAGCCATCCTCGAAGTGGTTTTCCGTGGTTTCCCACTTCGTCTTCGGGCAAATGCCGGGATGGTACTGTCCCCGTAAACCCGGATAGTAGGCTGTCAGATATCCGCCCCCTCAATCGGATTGCCAATAATCAACCGCACCGGCTCAGCTACACCAATGAAAATGGCACTGACAGATACTACCGAGATTTGAGCACAGAAGTTAACAGGAAATCATTGTGGAACACACCAAAATAGACGGGGGTTCATACTTACCTTTACTTACCTCTTAAAAATTATCTCGGGGATTGGGTTGACAACAGGATCTCTAAAGTATGCTCCCACAATAACCTCCACCATGACATTTAAAAAAGAACCAGAACGAAGACAAGAACTTTGAACTGTACAAAAGCTTTTATTTCAAATAAAGGGTATGATTTTAACAACTCAACAAAATAAATGTCGCTATCAGTAGCCCATGTCAATCTGACTACGTCCTCCTGAAGGACTTGCAAAGTTAGTTATAGAACATGTTAGCTCCCACGAGCTCAAAATAACGTAACATTCAAAACACATTTGGACTGGAAAAGGAAGTCAGGACGAGATACATATACAGAGCATTTGGTTTCTTTTAATAAACATGACACTTGTATTTATAGGCACAAGGCCTCAATGTAGACGACCTTGCCCGCTGATAACCAGTTGTCTGGCCAGCTGCGGTCTACCCTCAACCTGACGCACACCTGTCAAATGGGCTCACTTGTCATGCCACATTGCGTAAGAATCCAGTTCTCTCTCAAACGCTTTAAATGTCCGCAAGACAACACAAATATAGTTACGCAAATCTTTCAAATGCTTTACTCACATACCACTGGATTATTCTGACAATCCCTAAACTTGTTAAATTATCATCCAAATGTTTAATAAGCATTGTTTAGAGTATAAAACAAACTCTTAATTGTTTATAACAAAAACTCATAAATAATTTATAACAATTAGAAATTGTTTATAATATTGTCGAAGATAATTACAAAAATTTTAAACACGCCTCTAACATTACTTTCGTTCCACATTATTGTCAAAGATATTTACATCATTATTTACAATATCAACATTTAAATTATTCAAATTATTAATTTAAGAAATACATTTAACCACATGTTCATCCGGTTGGTAATTTCATAATCGTGTCAATATAATCGACCAATGAAGGTTAGTTATACATTTAATGTCACAATCTGGTTTAATAAAGGTTGTAATAATTATTATAATTATTTGTGACGGTAATCTTCATTCAAAATCTTATCTCGAATTCTTTCAATACTCTTGTTAATTATAACAGTAAATTCACTTGATTAATTTTCAAAGGACTAAGATAATACACTCCATCGGAAAATACTTCGCTTACAAAATAATGCACAAACTGCATTAAAATAGGCCCAAATTCATCATATATTAATATATATGGCATCAAAATCTTCCACAGAACTTACAAAAACCTCCACTAACAAATTCTTTAACATCATTAATTACTGTGGGAACCTCCTTCATTTATTCAAGGGCATTATACATCAGCGACTTTCAACACGTCCGCTGCACTAGCGATTATACATTCATAGTTCCACTTCAAAAAATCTTATAATCATTAATTGTTTCAAAACTGTTGTCATTTAACCTGCGTGGATTTCATTCATGAATCGAAATGAAGTAAAAATTTGCCAATCACAAACAAATTTAATAGTGAATACGCTTATATACGCCTGTCTGGTCTATCACAATTTAAGATTAACATCTTAAAAGAATTGTAGTATAAAAATACTATCATCAAATAAAGTGCGACTAAACTGCACAATAGTCGAATAGAATCCAATTAGACTGGGGAATGCAAACATCATTATAAAAATCTCTAATTGAGAAAAAACTCCTAACAAAAGTTCATGACTTTAATGCATTCAATAATTCATAATTAAAGTTCATCTTTCACAAAATTGTCTATGATGCAATGGTCGTTCATAACTGACGATACATGTCTGTGTTGCAATCAATTCAAATAACGACTAGTATTTCCAAGATCGTCGACAACGTAATGGATTTTAACGCTCTAAAAGCATTTAAATGTTCTTCCTTCTTGATGATGACAGAAAATTGGTCAAAGTAATTAAACTGGGGTAGAATTACTTTAATAAAGTGACACGCTGTCTGAATTTAAATCTGCCATAAAAATCATTAACTTACAGTCAAATCGTGACTACAAAAATAAGCAAATTACTGAAAAATCTAAATATCAGTCTCAACTGATCCAAAATCGTTTAACTATGCCCATGACATAACAATGTCTTAATAAATCGTCGAAAAAGGCATAACTCATCAAGGTGTACTGAGAATAGGAATCTCAAACAAGAATATAGGGCAAAATACATGAGGACAAAAATATGGGAAAATGGTTGCTCAAATATCGCTACAAAACTCAAATACAACAATAAACGTTCACGACTACCTTATCTGCTGGTTGAAGTTCCAGAGGAAAATTCCCCAAAGAAGACTGCTGATGGATCCATTTCACCAACTTGAAGATGAGCTCCATACTCGAAACAGGAAACAGCACCCTCGGAGAATCGAACTGCTTCCTCCTCCGGAAATTGCACTGCTCCGTGTAGACGAAAGACATCCTTCCGGCAAAATTCTTCTTTGTGAGTCGGGACTACCCTGACCTCTCTTGAAAAATCCCTGAAGTTCCAGTAGAAAATCGCCATGAAGTTTTTGTAGTAATTTCCGAAGAAATATTCATATTCAGTGAGTATGAAATCGTTTCCATTGCTGTTTGATAGTATTCAGCGTTGAACCACGAAACATGGGTGTAGATGGTTATTCACCACATGTTCGCTTGTGTGGAATGGCGATTAGCGAAGTTCCATGCTGCTATCTTACTCCGTAGATATATGTCCCAATTGCATTAAAGTCCTTTAGCCTTCCATCTTCTCTTCGGTTATGGTAATAGAAGAACAAACTGCCATATTAAACTGCTCCATCATACTGTAGCGTTGTGTCACAAAAGCAATCTGAAGTCTCCCTATTGCATTAGCCGTGTCAGCCGTGGCGTAGAATCTGACGATACAAAGTGCTTCTCAGATGGCGAGAAAATCACTTTTGTCAGTCGTCTAAAATTGCCAATATCTTCCAAAATAACTCCTCGAAATTGTTCAACTTTTCTACACTCCTTAATGTAGCACTGCACAATAGAATTAGCTTATAGGCGACCGCTAACTGTTCATAGCTAATCTTGTAGACGCGTTATAATGTGCGTTTTAACTTCACCTAGATTTACTCACTGTAAACTTGCACTGCTTGTCTGCTCGAATCTCGTTCACTGCGGTGACTTCACCACGCGTTATAATGACGACTCTTTCTACTAATTTCACTCGACGTCTCACCGAAATGACTATATAAGAACTGAGACTGAAGATCTGACGATATGAGCTTTGATGATTTGAGCTTTGACGATATGAGCTTCGATGATATGAGCTTCGATGATATGAGATCCCTCTCTTCTGCGCAAGGCCTTTTATAAACTTCATAAGGGGCGTATCCATCCCATCCATAGCGTGTTACTGCGTCATCGCTAGAAGTTCCAACTTCGTCAATACATGACGGATTTTCAAAATTCAAAAACTGAAAATTAATTTCACCAAAATTCCAGATCAATGCCTCTACTGCAAATGGATTTCCACAATTCTTCATTCCAAAAGTAATAAAAATACCATAGTTTCAGCAATCTCCGTCTTTCTTCAAACTATCGTTCATTGGTTCGAGCCTCCCCTCCAATAGCATAATTTCTTCCTCAGCAGAATTTCCACGTTTCCTGCGACTGCGTCGTAGATCTCGGATCTTTCTCGAATAAATGCTGACGTCACTGAGAATCTCAGCTCAAGTAGCCTGCTGGCATAACGTCTGCGTCATCCGTGCTTACGTCATGACTACCCACGTCATAACTATGACAGCCATAACTTTCTTTATAATTTTCCAAAATAGCCACCGTGGTCTCTATATAATTCAATTTACGGGGGCAGTACCTACTGTAAGGCCACGGCCGCCTCCTTCCCTCTTCCTAGCCTATCCATCCCTATCTTCAATCCCTTCCCCTCCCTCATGAGGCCCCTGTTCGCTTTGCAGGTGAGGCCGCCTGGGCGAAGTGCTGATCACACCTCCCCAGTTGTATCCATCCCGATCAGATGTTCCAAGCTCCAGGACACTGCCCATAGAGGCGGTTGTGGTGAGTTCCCTCGCTGAGTCCGTGGGAACCACCAACCTAGAGGTAAATTGACTAAAAAAACTGTATTTATGACAGGCACAGTTATAATGTTAAAATCGTTATTGTTGCGGCTCCTTAAGCTGTATGTGCCCCCTTAAGTGTATGTTCTTGCACATTTACATAATTACGCTGAGGACGCTGTGGAAGGTCACAATGTGAATAAAACCGGTACGATTGTAATGTACAACATAATTGACTTATGGACGGTTATATACACTTTCATTATAATAACATCGTTAATAATGAATTGTGCTATCATGGTCATTTTACGTCATTTTGCGTCATTTTATACATGATGTCAGTTAGATCTCACATTCCAAAGTGCAATTCTTAAGCTAATCAGTTTTAGAGATGGCCTTACTAAGGGTTGTGTCAGTGGCTTGTGTTACACAATGAAATGAGCAAATATTAAAATCAAATTTCTGTTATTTCCGTTTGGTCGATGGTTGTTAATTGTACACCAAACTAAAATCTAACCTTTCTTAACCACCTGCTAATAATAAATATAAAATATTATTTTATGATTTTGTACAGGGTGTTTAAAAATAAGGTCACAGAAATCAATCCCGCAAGTTAAGATTTTAGAGATTCTGGTACACTTTTCTGAGGAACTACTTAAATTACAGGCCTGATCTTTTGTTAAGTGTTGGTAACAATGTAGTTTTATAGAATGAACAGAAATATATTTAAAATAACCTTTATCTTTTCAATTTATAAATTTAAAAATTTCATACATTTTACAGTATGAGGTAACAGTACTTTTTGAATTTGTTAATTTTTAAACGGCTCAAAATAATTATTCAAAAAAAGCACTGAGTTAATTTTGTCAATCCATATGTTCTTTACATTCCAAGAAAAAATGAAGAAAATGTCAAGGATAGTGTACGAAACTTGAGAAATAAACCTAGATATATACTAGAACTAGCAATTTGGCCTGGCTTCGCCCAGGAACAGTTACGAATGCAAGGTGATAGGCTATGTTTAACCGAGGTCTTATGCGATTTCCTTGTATACGACATTAGTCATTTTCCCTCCAGCAGTGAACACGAAAAATTTCGGTTTGATGTCACACGCGATAGAGCCACGTAAAGCTGTCCATTAAAAATACATTCTCCACTGAGATCAACTCCAGTCACGTTAAGTGTCTGACCCTGTGCTTTCTTTATAGTCATGCCAAAGCAGACTCTTACTGGGAATTGTACCCGTTTGAAATGATAAGACAAATCTGAAGGAATCATAGGGATTCAGGGTACTAAGACCGTTTCTCCTGTGCCAAATCTAGTTAAGATAGTTGCTTCAAAGAAACAGTTTTTTAACGTTTTCACTACCAATCTCGTCCCATTGCATAACTTTGGTGGTCGTAAATTACGTAGCAATATAATAGGCACTACCACTTTTAAAATAAGCTTGTGTGGTGGCAAGCCAGAAGGAAGTAAAGCATTTAGGAATTCTGTAGGGAATGAACAGCTTTTTCACTATCGACTACTGCGTCTACTGCGTAATATACTTGAGCCTGGGCAGTGAATTTGGAGAACACCAAGTTATTAATTTTCACAGATTGTTCGTTTGTCGACGATAATATTGCTGTTTCTTTAAACCATGAATGAGACTTGTTAGATAGGTCATAGACTTGAGGATAAACGCTCTCTATCAATTCTTGAATGTTGCTTACTAAAACACAGAAGTCGTGACTGAGGGTAATTTTCCCGTCAATGACCGGTACATCTCCATTTCCGACTCTAAGTAACAAATTAGCAAACAGACTATTATCTTCTGAAGATAAGAGTACTCTCGTGTTAGCTTAGTGCCAATTTTGTTATTAATAATTAATTGGTATTCTGCCCGAAGGCAGGTCCGAGCCTCCGAAGAGGCTACCGCCAGCCGGAGTTTACTTGCGGTAGGGTGGCCAGGGCCTTTCCGCTCCTCCTTATGTTGGCCAACAGCTCGCAATGCCTAGAAACGGCATACCATCCAAGTTCTGACTGCGCCCAATGTTGCTTAACTGCGGAGTTCTCATGGGATCCGGTGTTTGAACACGGCTAGGCCGTTGGCCAATTTTGTTATATCCGGCCAGATGTAAGATCTTTTTAATGAAGCGTTCACTTCGTCGGCTCTCGTTCCTCTGGTAACAACCGGTAAGATTTGACGAAAGTCGCCGGCGAACAAAACTGTGCAGCCACCCATAGGTGTGTTACGATTCCTTAGATTATGCAAGGTCCTGTGTACAGCTTCAACGGAAGTTTTGTGCGATATTGTAGCCTCATCCCATGCAACTCAAGAACAATTTTGGATTAAACTGGCAGTGTTACTTTGTTTTAAAATATTACATACGCTTCCATCATTACTGCTGGCTTTCAAAGGAAGTTTAAATGTTGCACGTGCTGTTCTTCCCTCTTCTAAAAGAGTGGCTGCAATTCCAGAAGATGCGACGGCAAGAGCAATATTACCTCCAGGCCTCACGTTAGCGAGCAACAAATTAATCAAGAATGTTTTGCCTGTGCCTCCAGGGGCATCGAGAAAAAATATCTTACCTTCCTTCTTAGTGATGCTAGATATGATGGTGTCATAAGCTTGTTTCTGATCGTGGTTCAGACGGTGTTCTTCTTGAGCAACGGTTTGAAGGAGCCGAGGACGAAATGTTTCTCTCTCTCTTGTGACAATCGAGAAATTATTTGTTGCTCTGTTTCATTGTTACGTGATAAGCGCTTACTTTTTTGATGTCAATGAACTAAGACCCGTATCCATTTTACATCTCGGCATGATGGCTTAAAATCACAGACTGGACTATTAATTATAACGAATTCTTGTCAGACGTAATTTAAGAATGGCGAGGTGCATGGAACACAAATCCCCTTTCCGTCCAATCTTAAATTGACAGTGTATTTTGTGGAGCGAAAAGTTTACAGGCGAAATGAAGAAAAGCCGAGTTCCAGGGGAAGTGCAAGAAACAAATATCCCCCTTCTGTCCAATTTTAACTTAACGGTGTATTTTGCGGAACGGAAAGTTCACAGGTGAAATAAAGAGTTACACTTCCAGGGAATTGCGAGGTGCTTGAAACACAAATTTCCCTTCAGTCCAATCTTAACTTGACTGTGTATTGTGCGGAACGGAAAGTTCACAGGTGAAATGAAGAAAAGCCGAGTTGCACTTCCAGGGAAACTCCAAACACAACCACTCTTCTCTGAAGTCTTAACTCAACACGACTCGACGGTTTGCTGCTGGCTGTATCTGGGGTAATAGGTTCGCCCACTAGTTAGGCTGTAACAGGGGTGATAGACTCGTCCTTAGCTAGCTCGTAAACTGTCGCCTCAGTAGTTGAATGGACATGGATGGAAGAAATTAAAACGTAAAAACACTCATAGTGGGCGATGTATTGAAGTTAGACATATGCTCTCGCGGACATTTTTATAGAACTTTTCATGCTGAACAATTCTTACACTCATAGTATTTAGATATTTTTAACGGTTTGTCCTGCGTAAGCTTACAAAGCGCTCGGATGCCAGTTTTTTTTCCGACTTTTTCATTGAAATCGTTACTGCTCGGCTTCCTTTGATTATAAATAACGTATTTTCTACAGAAGTCATCCTCGAGATATCCTCTACAGAATGGTGAAAACCGCATCGAAATCCATCCAGAGGTTCTCGAGATTATCCGCGACATCGAAGAATCGGGGAGTTTGTTTTATAGTAACGAAGGAAGTACCCCAGCTCGAACGGCCAAAACCGACTGGCAGTGCGCTTAACATACGAAGATATCTCTCTCCTACTACCCATCACGGGCATTTGTCTGTAAAACTCCGCATTAACAGACAATCAATGTTTGGAAGTTACGGCCTCCAAAGATTGCAGAAACACAATTCTCAGCAGAAACTATCGTGCAACAGGCAATTCGGACCATTATATTAGGGAAAATCCATTCCTAGCAATTGGTTAGACCTTTAGCATATATGTGGTAACATTACAAAATGATTGCAGAAACACAATTCGCAGCAGAAACTATCGTTCAACAGGCAATTCGGACCATTATAAACAAACAGAAATGGTGCAGTATCATCTGGCAAAAGGCTGAACACTTGCTTGCAACAAAAAATCTTAACACGTACAGTACCGTGTTGACATCTTTCCCACAATAGAAGATACTGTGCTTTCCTTCATTCGACGTCGAAGTGTAAATGTGGAGTTGCAATGAAGTGGTTAAAAATCAGCGGAATGGAATAGTACACACCATTAACATGGGCAACATGTAGACATACTCCATTATTTTCAGTGTTCCCGCATTGCAATAGTCCAAACTCAAATGCCACAGTGATCAAATTATCACATACTCAGATGGCACTGGCGACCCAACTCGTACTTTTACAGATGAATGGCATTGATAGCTATTGACATAGGTACAACTGTATACTTTAAACCCACTTTCAATTGGTTTTCGTCGTTCGAGCTGGAATACTTCCCCGTAAGTAGAGATTGTTCTTCTTCAAATGTCAGGAGTACTCTGTGACCGCAGGGTAAAGCATAAGTGTAAGGGAAAACTATATATAACAGCAGCATAGCTGTATGGTTCTGAAACATGTAAAGTTATGAAACCATTCTTTCAGCATTGCCTATACAAACTGTCAGTTGTAGATCTTCTGTCGGTCAACATTAATTTGCTCAATGACTGGGTGGGGTACAATGTATATACCCAGTAATAAATACAGTATGAACAATAATTAAATAACACAACTGGAAAAACTACATGTATTAGTTATGGTCAATATTATAATGGGGCAATTCTTTGGTTTACGCGTTTCGACCTTCAAGTGGTCACTGAGTTGAGCTTTATTTTCATACAAATAGCAACCCGCCCCGGCTTCGCCCGGTATCTTTAACGGTTCACCCAGCGTAAGCTTAGAAGGAGCACGGATGACAGGTCACAGACGCAAATCAGAAAAGCCGAGGTGAACAGCGAAATTCCAAACACATGTACTCTTCCCTGAAGTCTTAACTCGAAACGACTTCACAGTTTGGTGCTGGCTGAAGCTAGGGTGATGGGCTCGCTCCTTAGCTCGTAGACTCGTAAACTCGCTCCGAAGCTAGTATTTTAAATTTCCACTGAATGGAGATTTTTGGAAGAAATGGAAACGTTGGAACACTTATAGTAGGCGATGTGTTCAAGATCGAGATAAGCTGTCGCGGACTTTTTTGTAGAACTTTTCAGTACGCTTCCCTTCACCCACTCATGTGCCATAAAAGTATTTTACCACTAGATGTTAAGATTAAACTCATCCAGACACTAATACTACCAATTCTAGACTACTGTGACATCGTTCTCGTTGACGCGACTCATGGACAAACAATGAATCTCCAACAAGCATTGAACTCTTGTCTTCGGTTTGCTTTCAATCAAAGATACGATGCCCACATAACCCCACACTACTGTACTCCTTCTTGGCTTAAACCTGATGAACGCCGTAAATTTCACTTGCTGACATCCATCTATCGATTTCTGCATGAAAACACCCGCAGGTACATGTCATCATCATATTTATTTTATGTATTTCCAAAATTGTCTCATATGTACTGGTAATATATTGCGTGGTTAAGTGTAAAAGACGGCCATGAGGCTTAACTTCGCCACTAATGAAGACATAAGACTGATACTATTACTTTGGTAATCTATTTTCCAATGCTCACCACTTAAGAGGCCGAAACGTAGGTTAATCAAATGAAAAACAGGCGACAAGAATTCTCAGAGGTTATCTGTCATTATAGTGTTGGATAGAAAATCAGAACTGAAGAAAATTGTACTGTGGGACTGTACTTTCTCTCAATAAAGACGCGTGGTTAATACAGAGGAAATCACGTTAAGCTAAAGTCTTACCAAGAACTTCATGACGCTTGTGGTGCTTGATGAGACAGATGCAGAATTCCTGAAAAATCTCCTTCTTTATAGTGAAACCAATCTATAATGATTCATAAACGGTTACAATTGCAAGAATCAGAATAGTGTGCATGACCTTTCTGCTCCCCCACTCCACCATGACATCAATGTTACGACAGAAATTAAATGCTGTAACAGCTCTAATAAATCACAACCTGAAACAATATTGTCTGAGTCTTCACCACAACGCACGTGGATATTTTGCTGGGGGAGGTTGTTTCAGATTCCTTTGTTAGCTGGGGCTTTTTTCAATATTCAACCGACTACCTCTCGGTGCGACGGTTAGCATTCATGGCTGTTGCCCCTGA
The DNA here is from genome assembly GCA_946902985.2 of Meconema thalassinum. NCBI lineage: Eukaryota > Metazoa > Arthropoda > Insecta > Orthoptera > Tettigoniidae > Meconema > Meconema thalassinum. The sequence goes on from OX336400.1 coordinate 108,085,482, forward strand.
CGTACGGGTTCGATTACTGGCTCTTTCAAGGAAAGTAATTCTGGTCTGAAGGCTGGGACGGGTAATACTCAGCCTCATGACGGAATACTAAGAAGAGGAGGGTTCGATTACCATCATAGCCAGTTTGGAAGTGGCATTCTGTGGTTTATTCCAGGCAAATGCTGGAATGGTTCAAACTTAAGAATGCTGAGCTTCTATGCCCAAGATCGCGGGTCCAAACCCGGCCGAACTCGTCGGATTTTTTAAGAGCGTTAAAATCCCTCAGTACGCCTTCCTTCGGAGGGGAAGTAAAGCCGGCGGTCCCATGTCATAGATGTATGGCATGTAATAGAACCTTACACTAACTACACTTGTGTGAAAATAAAATTTGTAGCTTAGATTTGATAACGCTCTATTAGTTCCAACGTTCGCCGCCAGGAGCTGGTTGTGATCTACTACCTAAGTTTGCTGCTAGGTGTTGTGGACGGTAGCATTTGGTAGCAAAAGTAGGAAATACTGCGAAATTGATCGTCTTCAGTCCTTACCTGAATCACAGATAACACACACAAATACAGCCGTCACAATTAACACCGGTTATCAGACAAATTCTTCACACACCCACAGTACACGGGGCTACATGAGCACGATGTTGCAGCCCCTTAACTGAGGAACCAACCAATGCTAGTCTGCGGCCGTCTGTTTCACAATCCTCACTTGTCTTGCAAATGCATACGCTATTACAGCCAATAAGACAGGTTATCAGACAAATTACACACACACCCACGTACATGGGGATACATGACCACGATGTCGTAAAGCCCTTCGATAAATAAACAACATGTTGGACTTGTATATATGCAGGCCATAGAGCTAAGTACTATTAGATGAGGATTATTGCGTAGGTTCATTATTCAAACGTTGACTTCGATCGAATGATTAGGACACAAGAATTGAATAAAAAAAACGCACAGCAGCCATCTTGAGGTTATGTAAACAATTGAACTAAATTAGATGTCAGTGTATTAAAATGTGTTTAAATGTTTCAAATTCGCTTGTTCGCTTTGTGGTTAACACGTTGACGCCCGTGGGCGACCTGCGCGTAGTAATGAGGACGAAGTGATGATGAAGACTGCACATACACCCAGTCCCCGAGTCACGGGAATTAACCCCAGGAGATTAAAATCCCTGATGGCCCAGGCGGGAATCGAACCCGGGACACGTCGGGCCAAAGCCTAGCGCCCTAAACATTTAGCCACGGAGTCGGAAATTTAAATGAAGATATGCTTTTATATGAAACATTGTAACTAGTCGGCAAAGCCGGTATTAGCTTTCTGCATAATGGCTATTCCGATATTATCCCACATTGCGGTTAATGTAGTGATCAATGTAATATACTGGGTATCGATGATTTTGTACGGGAACTGAGCTAGCCTTGCATAGACCACTGTAGGAATTCCCTTTACTGTTAAGTAGGCGTATTAATAATTAATTTAAAACTCAATTTCACGCAGAAACATTATCGAAAAAATATATTAATGGATCATAAAAAAATACTTACTGTACATATTATTACCGGCACGTGAAAATGAGTACCTGTTTTGTACTCTAAATATTTGTGGTCGTAATGGATGCGTGGATAACATCTTGGTCTGCGAATCATGGGGTCTCAGGTTCGAACCCCAGTCCCTGCAATTATTTTTGCTGCAAGTTTATCGATTTAAACGATGATGATGGTGATGATAATTGTTGTTTTAAGGGGCCTAACATCGATGTTATCGGCCCCTCGATTTAAACGATATCTATCATAACATTATGAGTCATTTTTACAGAATCTACATGAAATTACGATGTATCTAATTTTTCACCAAGCAGGAGTTGGGAAATTTGATTGTGTTGAACACTAGCAGTAGTGCCCGCCTTCGCCCAGTGGATTTATTTGTTTTATGGATGATAATGAATACTACTACAGAACTGGCCCATGATACTTAAACTACCAGAGAAAAAAAAAAAATACAACTTTTCTCATTGCCTGTTAGAAATGTAGAGACCAATAATGTCGTCTTTTGTCGCATAGCGCCGTAGGAAAATAATCAGAATACTATGGAAAAAATCGGCTGTCCCGAGCTCCTGAGGTAGCAAGATTATCATTCATGGACACATAGCACTCAACGATAAGCTTCGGAATAAATTAAGGTAAATTTGAAAGCACCAACGCTTATTGCAGCTGATAATCTCAATGTATTGCACCAACACCATTGCACTTATACAGATGCATAATATGTTCATGATGATAACTGTTTTAAGGGGTAAAATAAATCTTTTTGCACTAAATACTCCCCGTGACTTAAATTAATAAGCAGCGCAAGATTTAACTATTTTTGCAATTCTGCACCAGAACACTGGTAGGGGCGACGTGATGCAGCCCGAATTGCCAGTTAACAATAGACTTATTAAAATACTCTTACAGTTACACTACTGCGGACATGAATGATTCTGGGGCCTTAATACATGGTTTTCAATTTCAGTTTGTTTGTTATTCTAAATGTAGGGAATGGAGAGCGTTGTCCAAAATATCAAGTGGACAGTGTCACCAGCAGGGTTTCAAAGTGTATGTATAATTTGGTGCAGTTAGGAGGAACGGTGTAGATTTGTGATAAAGGGCCTAAATGCAGGGAATGGAGTGGTCTGTCCGAAATTTTAAATAGACAGTGTCGCCCGCTGGGTTCCAAAGGGTAATTGTACAAATTTTGGCCCAGATCGGTGAAACGGTGTAGATTTGTGCCAAAGGGCATAAATGCAGAAAATGGAGTGGTCTGTCCGACATTTGAAGTGGACATTGTTACCCGCAGTGTTCCAAAGGGTGTGTGTACTAATTTTGGTTCAGATCGGTGAAACGGTGTAGGTTTGTGCCAAAGGGTCTAAATGCAGGGAATGGAGTGGTCTGTCCGAAATTTCATGTAGACAGTGTTACTCGCAGGGTTCCAAAGGGTAAGTATACAAATTTTGGCCCAGATCGGTGAAACGGTGTAGATTTGTGCCAAAGGGCATAATTGCAGGGAATGGAGTGGTCTGTCCGAAATTTCATGCAGACTGTGTAACTCGTAGGGTTCCAAAGGGTAAGTATACACATTTTGTTTCAGATCTGTGAAACGGTGTAGATTTGTGCCAAAGGGCATAAATGCAGGGAATGGAGTGGTCTGTCCGAAATTTAACATAGCCTAAACTATTCCTCTTGAATCTGGCTATCATATAAAAAAATATTTTTTCGAATCCGACTGGTAGTTCCAGAGATTTGCGCGTTTAAACACAAAAACACACAAACAAACACACAAACTCTTTAACTTTATTATATTAGTATAGATTATAGTAGACTATAGACAGGCTAGAGACTATGGTTTCATCCGTCCTCTTAATTTACAATACAATATGTGACGATTGTTCAAACAAGTGGGACAATAGCATATCTCCAATTCAATCTATACATTCATCATTGTACCAGTATGAAAACGGAGCATAAATTAACATAAATGTCCAAGCTGTGTAGTATACGAGTAGGATAACATGTCAGATGACTTCACATACATTTCATCTCAATTTCATAGTAGGATAACATGGCAGATGTTACACAACATATACGACTACTGTAAGGCTCGTATCTTTTTTTAAATGTGAAGCCTATATTATATGTTATTTTGATTACATTTAATATTATTAATAATATTTAATATTACATTTTTTCTCATATCAAATTAACATTAGACTTGAGTACATCTCTAGTGTTTTGTTTCATTCTTAATTGAGCTGAAACATGGACAATTTATAATAGATACATGTGTGTAAGTATTGATTGGCGTGTATCTTAAACTTTAGAATACATCTATCAATACGGATATCTTCAAACATTGTGCTATCAATAGAAAATGTATTTGCATTCTATAAATAATGTATTCTCATACATTATTGTTCGCATCCAAAGCCAGAGACTGGTGCAGTCACGGGATAAGAAACACCGCTCAAAGAAGGCTCAAGACCATAGAATCTGATGATCTCTACTTTGAAGAATAGTTTCATTTCTTGTCAGAAAACTTTCCAAATAAAATGTTAATAAAAATGGCATTACTTATGAGACATCCCCTATATGTAGAGATGAAAAAATTAGCTCAGTGCAGGGAGGCATGGAGTCAGTCAAAAGACTGAAGACTCAATCAACAACAACAACAATTAATTTTGTTTAAATTATCAAAATACTACGTTTCTCCCCGCAGAGTGTGGCGAAACTTAACAGTAACATCGTTTACACTCTTTTGACCGAATGAAAAGTTATAATATAATTGGCAAATGTATTTGCATTCTATAAATAATGTATTCTCATGAAGCCTCCGTGGCTTAGGCAGCAGCACGCCGGCCTCTCACCGCTGGGTCCGTGGTTCAAATCCCGGTCACGCCATGTGAGATCTGTGCTGGACAAAACGGAGGCTGACAGGTTTTTCTCCGAGTACTCCGGTTTTCCCTGTCAAAATTTCATTCCAGAAACACTCCCCACTAACATTTCATTCCATCTGTCATTCATTTAATCATTGCCCCAGAGGAGTGCGTCAGGCCTCGGCAGCCGGCACAGTTCATATCCTCGCCGCTAGATGGGGGCTTCATTCATTCCATTCCTGACCCGGTCGGAGACTGGAAGCAGGCTGTGGATTTTCATTTTCAAATAATGTACTCTCATACTACACGGGGCTGATCACCAAGAGACTTGCTGCGTGGTTCAGCGGTAACGTTCTTGCTTGTTGTGTCCAAGGTTGCAGGATCGAATCCTGGCGCAGCCAGCTGGCATTTGAGGGTGCGCAAATGTGAGGGAGCTGTGTAAGAAGATTTATTGGCACGTTCAAGATCCCCTTAGGGGCAAAATTCCGGTTTCACGGCGTCTTAAAAGCCACAATAGTATAAATGGACGTAAAACCATTAACATTATTATTATTATTATTGATCACCAAGATGTCTTAAGCCCCTTACAAGAATTAACTACAACATTAGTAATCCATGCGATCACCTGCGGGTTAAAAAGCTACCCAAGCATCGATGGGCAAAACATGTAGATTACATCGCTCAATAGCCTACTGACTGCACGGTTTGATGCTCGCAGTCTAGACCTAACTAGCCTGTTATATCTTCAGCTCCGCTTGTGGACGCAACACTTCTTAAACTCAGGTTTTTTCCCCCCGCGCCTTGGCTTTGATCTTGGCAGACTACAAAAGCATTCCATTCCAGATGGGGAGGTAGGATTATTTGAAAGTAAAAGCAGAGGAAGAAGTTGACCAGATGACCTTCAAAGTTCTCTTACCATGTACTTGTCACTTAACGGGCAGCAGATCTCCTAAATCATTCCGGTCGTATGCAAATTTATGACTCAATAAAGATCCAGCTTCAAAAGGTTGCCTGCCAATTTTAATTATTATTAGCAACGATAAGTTAATAGGAACTAGTCCGGAACGGTCACACGAGCTCCATTACTCACAAGTATGGCTTACATATCTGAAATAACGTCAGCTGAAGACAGAAACTTGTCGCCATAACCTTCTTTGTTCGCTCTCCCCTTCTCTAACATTAATATGTTGGACTGGCTGCGTGGCTCAGCGGTAACGTTCTCGCCTGCTGTTCCCAATGTTGCAGGATCAAATCCTGGCGCAGCCAGTTTGCATTTGAGGGTGCGCAAATGCGACGGAGTTGTGACAGTAGATTTACTGGCACGTTAAAGATCCCCTTAGGGGCAATATTTCGGCTACCCGGCGTCTCTAAAAGCCGCAACTGTTAAAAGGGACGTAGAACCAATAACATTATTATTATTATTATCGATATTTCTTTATTCTTTCTCCGTTAGGGTCTTCTAAGGACCACGAGCCAATTTCAATGTTTTGTCCATTGATGTTCTTTCTTCTTCCCCCAGGTCTCCTTCTTCTTCCTCCAGGACTCCTTCATCTTCACGCTATGCATCTTCTTTCTCTCTTCGGACCATTTTGAGCCTCTTTTCTTTTCCTTCCTTCCTTGGAACCCTTCCATACCCAACACTTTTTTCCTAAACATTTCTCTCTCTATTGCATCTTCTTGTCTTATATTGTTTCTTTCTAAATCCTTTTTAACTTCTTGAATCCAAGTTGTTGTTAATTTCTTGTTCCAAAGATATTTGAATATCTGTTTGGTTAACCTGTTGTCATTCATTCTATATATATGTCCAAAAAATAGCAATCGCCTCTTTTTATTGTGTCTGCTATGTTTTCAATGTTGCGGTATATTTCATCATTACTTCTTAATTTCCATAATTCTGTAATTCTTAATGGACCTAATCTTTTCCGTACAATTTGTCTTTCTAATACTTCTAATTTATCTAACTTATAATTCAGTGCTAGACATTCGATTGCGTATAGGCATTCTGGTTTGATTACTGTTCTGTAGTGCTGTATTTTCAAGTTTCTAGATAAATATTTTTTGTTGAAGGTGTTCCTAGTTATGCTCTTTCCATCTTGTGAAGTCTTTCTTCTACAGCAGATTTTTCTAAACCATTTTCTCCCAAATATTTGAATTTCTTTACCCTCTTAATTTTACCAATTATCGATATTATTATTATTATTATTTATGATCGACAATGTCGAAATGTAAAACATATTATATGTCACTATGTGATTCAAAACCGCCATGTCAAACACTAAAGAATGTGGTTTAATTACTGCTTATACGTACATGTTTCGGTGTTCAATGACACCATCGTCAGCGTAGATTGAATTAAAATAATCTTAAAACTAAGTTTACAAATATAAAAAAGAAAATGGATCTCCTTACAAAACACTACTAGAAATTTGAAAATAAAACAACCAACATCTGAGAAACAGTGGGCAACACATTGGAATATGCATATTCTCAAAGTATCCATACATTATATTTTGGCTTGGCAATATCCAAATTGTTTCATGCGACTTATGCATATAAAATACATGGTCAGTTTGGATTAAGATTATGTACTGCATTACCACGCATTTCTTGGATCGATTGAGCTGTTTCGTGCTGCATCATCAAAAGCAAGAGTCTCTATGATGGTTGCCAACCTCCTGAGAGGAGATAGCACATAAAAAAGAAGAAGACTGCATTAACAAATAGGACAGCTAACTTCAACAGAACGATCCAACTAGTAGGAATATTCTGGTTTATTTCAAGGTTAGATAATTCTATACCATCCAAATTTTACATGAATCACCAATCTATACAACATCGTAACAACATCATAACTGACAAGTATGTTTCATCTGAAAATGTTAAGGTTAGATCACATCAATGAGATACAGACTGCCGTATCCATTAAGGTTGATTTATAGTCATATTACGTACGATTATATTAAACCACACTGAAGGATTGTGATGATGATGATGATAATTGTTGTTTTAAGGGGCCTAACCTAGGTTATCGGCCCCTGACTGACTGAAGGATTGTGATATAACTGGAAGATACATCATTAGCAGCAACTTCCGATTCACTATAATCGAACCATATTTATTAACAAGATGCCCTTTAAGGTGCATTTATATTCATTCTATTCTTAATTATTCATCATCATCTTCATTTCCCGTTTCCAGCTTCCTGGGTCGGGTTGTGAATTAAGGACCTCCAACGTTTCCTGTCTCTCCACCACTCCTCTCCTGTTTTTAGTACTTCTTCAGGTTTTCCTCCTCTCTTCTCTACACACTCCCACACTGTATCTGCCCATCTCTTTCGGGGCCTTCCTCGTGGTCTCTTCCCTGTCATCTTTTCACAGAAAGTTTTCTTTGGTACTCTCTCCTCTCCCATTCTCATCATATGTCCATACCACTTTAACTTTGTTGTTTCTATCCTGTCCTGCAGCTTCAAGATTCCTGACCTTTTTCTAATCTCTTCGTTTCTAACTCTATCTCTTCTGGTCTTGCCCTCTATACCTCTTAGGAATTTCATCTCCGCGGCTTGTATTCTACTCTCCTCTCTTTTTGTAGTAGTCCACGCTCCAGCTGCATATGTTAGTATGGGTCTGTAGTAGGTTGAATATAATACATTTTTACATTTCTTTGGGACATCTCGGTTCCACAGAATACCCCTTATGCTCTGGTAAAACTGTTCGCTTGTTATTATTATTATTATTATTATTATTATTATTTATTTACCATAAATCGTACACGAAGTATGGAAGGCCTAGTGAAAAAGGGCAAGCCCCACATACATATTTCATGCTTCACAGGCACAGCTTACATCTACATTTGTTTTAACAATATTTACAAGTTTTACAAAGAAATTTGCAGTATTTACATATTTAGAATATTGACATAGTACATTTTCCTGTTCACTCACTCTCTCACGCACGCACTTTCATAGCCTCGATCACTCCATACATTCATTCATTCCATTCAGATACTCATTCATTCAGCGAGACAATCAATCACTCATACAGACGTTTATTTATACAATGTACCTTTTTACGTACGGCTTGAATTTCCTAAGAGGCAAGATCTTGGCATCCCCTGGCAGCGCGTTCCATAACCGCGCAGTGCGGCCGTAGAAACCTGTCAGGTAAGCATTGCTACGTGCGAAGGGCGGAACGAGGGTTACACCTCGTCCTCTCCGAACTGAGCGATATGCCAATGACAGTCGGCAAAAAGGGTCAATATTAATGGAACCTGTAAGGGATTTTTTAAGAAAAATTAGATCAATTTGTTTGGCTGTTGCCTCTATAGATGGAAATTTTGACAAAGGGGAAGGGGAATAACGAGCTATTAACCTTTCTGCGCGGCGCTGTACACGCTGGAGCTTGTTGATGTTTTCCGCTGTAGTGGGATGCCAAGCAGGTAAGCCGTACGTTAATATCGGACGAACCATGCATGTGTAAGCCATCCTGAAGGCTCTGGGTTTACAGCCTCTCATGTTTCTGTACAAGAAACCCAGAACTTTGGTGGCCTTACATCTTGCCTCTTCACTTTGTATGTTCCAATTCAGGGTGTCGGAGATTGTTACTCCTAATAACTTTAAGTTTGTGCACTGTGGGATGACACTGTTCATAATTTTGTATTCATTCTCAATGGGTTTTTGTGACCTGGTTATTCTTATGTATTTACATTTTTGTACATTTATATTTAAATTATTCACAGAACACCACAGCGATAAGTTATCCAGATCTGATTTAAGACAGAGGGAATCTTCTTCACATTTAATGCCCCTGTATAGCACGGTGTCATCTGCATATAGTGACATTGATGAGGTGACACAGCCAGGAAGATCGAGCACATATATAGTGAAGAGAAGAGGTCCGATCACAGAGCCCTGAATCACTCCAGAAGTAACTTGAGCAGCCTGCGATCGAGCTCCTCCGTACACCACACACTGCGTTCGACCCTCTAGGAATGACCTCACCCATGCAAGTAAGCTACCCCGTATGTTAAGCTGCTGTAGCTTTAACAAAAGTCTTTCATGAGACACTTGATCGAAGACCTTAGCCCAATCCAGTGCAAAACAGTCCACTTGTTTCACTTCTGGCTGATTCAAGTAGAACTGAAACTCATCAATGAATTTTGTCAATAGAGTAGTGCAAGAACGACCCGGAAGAAAACCGTGCTGATTTGGGTCGAGCAGATTGTTCTCCCGCAGGAATTCCAGCACACTGTTTGCTACTAGCCGCTCCATACATTTACAAATTATAGATGTTAGACACACCGGTCTGTAATTTGCAACATCCTCTCTGTCACCTTGCTTATAGATTGGCACCACGTTAGCACATTTCCATCCACACGGCACAGAACCTTGGTTGATAGACAGGTTGAATAACGCACACAGAGAGGGCGCTAATGCTTCCGCACACTGCAGCAGGATCCGTCCGGGAACATCATCTGGGCCGGTCGCCGCATGTGGTCTAATCTTCCGTAGGCTCTGAATCACCTCAGTTGTTGTGAAGTACAGGTTGGAGAGTGGGAGGGGTGGAAGTGATGACCTTGGCAGAAGCAGGTTCATGGTCATATCTGGCTTAGAAAAGTTCTGCTTGAAACTGTCACTGAACGCTGTTGCAATATCTTGGGGTGCACTGAGGAATGTACCGTTACAGTGAAATGAGGCTGGCGCAGCGGTGCCGCGTCTTCTGGACAAAAATTTCCACATTTCAGTGGTGCTGCTTATTTTGTGAATATAATTGTCGTATGTTTCGCGAATTAATTTCTTTGTTTGGTTCCTGATGTTCTTGTATTTTTCCCACATGATGTCAGTTGAGCAACTTTTCCATTTCTTGTATAAAACGTTCCTTTTCCTAATCATTTTAATGACTTCCTTCGTCACCCAAGGAGAATTTTTCTTCCTACTAATGGTTATTTTCGGTATAGCTATATCCACACATTCAAAGAAACTTTTTCGCCAGGCGTGCCACACTGAGTTGATGTCGCTGGTGTCCAGAATACATGGGGTGGGAAGGTGTTTGAGGAATAAAGATGATAGCAGTTTCCAGTCTGCCTTTTTGTAATTGTATACTGTCCTCACTGTGCTCTTGCTGCGTGGTTTGTTGTAATGCAATGTGGTAAAGATGGCTGCGTGATCACTGAAACCGGGTATGACTTCAGCTTTCTGTACGGAGGAAGGAAGGCTTGTGAGGAATAGGTCTATTGTGGAGCGTGTAGTTTGTGTGATTCGAGTTGCTTCGGTTATCAATTGGTCTAGGAATAAATCGTAGAATGCGGTAAGGAATTCGTTAGCAATGGGATCCTTGGGAGTGGGAGGAGAGTTTTGCCAGTCTATTTCTAAATTAAAATCGCCTGTTATGTAAATGGCCTTGTATTTGTGCTGAATGTATTGTACACGACGGAGGGACTCCAAAAGTTCATCATTGATGTGCCGAGTTGAATTTGGAGCACGGTATACAGAGCCTATTAGAAATGTATTGTTCGCACACGTGAATTCCACCCACACAGCCTCAGCATCAGTTTCAAGCTCCCGTTGGCGAACAGGCCTTAACTCAGGTTTCATGGCTATTAGTACCCCTCCCCCTGATGTCCAGGTTCGATCTTTGCGGAACATGGTGTATGTTACCGGAAATATTTCTGGGTCGTTAGTGGATTCTTTCAGCCATGTCTCCCCTGAACACACAATTGACGGATTAAGTGCTGTGAGACAAGAACGCAGGTCCGGTTGTTTGGAGGGACATGTTACACTTCGAGCATTGAAGGAAAAAATGGACAATGCTTTGCCATCGGAGGGTGTTACGTCACTATCTACACTATTTGCACTCTGTGTCGATGTATTAAAAAATGAGTTAGAGAACTGAGGTAAAGAACAGTTCCAACACAGCCATGATTGTTTCCCAGAGGAGATTATTTTGTGTTTTGAAGCACTGATTTTTGCACAAGTTCTGTGCGCTTGAGAGTGGCAAGATGTACATGTCACAAATAACTGATTCACACGACCCTTCGAATCACAAATTACACACACCTTGTTGTATTCTCTTTCCAATTTCCTCAGTTATCCTTCCATCTTCTGTGATCACACTTCCCAAGTACTTGAAACTTTTAACCACTTCTAGAATTTTCCCATTCAATTCTATCTTTCCTCTTCCTTCCTTCCTTCCTCTTGACATTACCATTTTCTTGCTCTTCTCTGTGCTTACTTTCATCCCATATTTCTCTATTTCTTGATTCCATACATCTAGTTGTTTTTGTACTTCCTATTCATCCTCGCCCCATATCACTATATCATCTGCAAACAGCATGGCCTTTGTTGCCTCTTGTCCCAATCTCTGTTTAACATTCTTGTGAATTTCATCCATGACTATGATGAATAGTAAGGGGGACAATACACTTCCCTGTCGGAGACCTGTTTACACTTTAAACCATTCTGTTTCTCCTATACTGGTCTTCACGCTACTCACACAATATTTGTACATAGCTTTTAACATTTGGACATCAGCTCCGTTAACTCTCCTTTTCCTTAATACATTCCAAACCACCTGTCGGGGCACACTGTCGTACGCTTTCTCAATATCAATAAATGTCATCACCATGTCTTTTCCAAATTCCCATCTTTTCTCCATCATTTGCCTTAATGCAAAGATTAGGTCAAATGTTGATCTGTCTTTCCTAAAACCATACTGTTCTTCTTCCATCTCTCCATCTATCTTCCTCCTCAGTCTGCCTTCCAGAACTCTCTCAAAGATCTTAGCTACACAGTTTATGGTGATACCCATGTACTGCCATCGAATTGACAAAGTGTCGCAAGTCTTGATTTGTGTTCATCTATGCCCTAGTCATCATGGCCTCCGTGGTGTAAAACTCGAACCAGATTTCGTCCCTTTTCTGTATTCTTTCCTGCATTATTCATATGTTTTCTAATTCTATTTGTGATCTTTCTTTTTATTTAAATATCTAATAGTGTTTTGTAGGGATACATTTTCTCTTTTATCTTTGTAAACTTAGATTTAAGATTATTTTAATTCAATCTACGCTGACGATGGTATCATTGTACACCGAAACATGTACATATAAGCAGTAATTAAACTACATTCTTTAGTGTTTGACAAGACGGTTTTAATAAGATAGTAGGTACTATCAGTCAACACGGATATTAACTATTAACATTGACTATGGTTAATTATTATTATTAAAGATAAATCGCACAAATTGTGCATTTTGATGATAACAAACTGTCATTCAAAAAACTTGGCAATGGATGATCCCCGATTTGCACAAGAAATTACGTGGTATCTACTACATTGCACCCCGCATAATTTACATTCGCAGGATTCATCAGGGTCATGAAAGTATTCGGTATTACACAGTTTATGGTGATACCCATGTACTGCCATCGAATTGACAGTCGCAAGTCTTGATTTGTGTTCATCTATGTCCTAGTCATCATGGCCTCCGTGGTGTGAAACTCGAACCAGATTTCGTCCCTTTTCTGTATTCTTTCCTGCATTAGTTTTTTCCAGGCGTCTGTGGATGGTAGCCCTCTCTTCATCCGAAGGTCCTCAACGAAGAAGTTCTCCCTGGCGAGTTCATATGCTAATCTTGATTTTGTATACTTCGATATCCCCAGGTATGACAGACAACTTTATCATAATGGGGGTCATTTAAGTACTATCTTTCATTATGAAACAGTTTATCCAACCAATCAGAGCTCATTCACTGACCAATTAGGTAAGGATAGCTTCGCACATGCTCTCAAAATCAAATATGTCGGGCATGAATTACATGATTTGAAAGTTGACAATGTATATTGGATCAACCATTGTAGTTACAATCGCAAACACAAAGACAAAGTCGGCACTAAACTGTACGGTAACAGAATATTGCAAAATAAATAGCACTGTACCTTAATATCCGCAACTCCAATTTCTACACAGGGCATTGTATACGTAGGATTTCGCCGACAATTTTAGTGAAGGCTGTTGTTAATATAAACACACTAGAACGTCATGGTGCAAATCGGCAGGCTGTAACCATATGGCATTGCTAAGCCGACAGAGCGCATGCGTGGGTCAGAGAAATTGTATAGCACAGACAGCAAACTCAGCGCTTGCACTCCGATCGCTAAATTCAAGTCACTGAATCTCGACAGATATTTATGAATATTTCTGTCGGAACATAAAATAAAATGAAGTTATAATTATCGTCGAACATAAACAGTCGTATGCATGTCACCTATGATGGTAAATAAGATAGGCTACTCCGTATGGAAATAAATATAAAACATATTCGTGTCTTAATTATTGCCATTATAGGCTCGTTGTATAATGTGCTATATTATTGTTAATATATGATTATTGTGATTGTGAAAGTTGGGCTTGAAAATGTCAGAAAAAAGAGAGAAAAATGCTTGGGAAAATCCTGAGCCCAAAGATAAAGAATGGAGAGAGGACTAAGACCAAACAAAGAATTGTACCAGAGGAACTGAAGGTGTGGTTGAACTGATGAAAAAGAGGAGATTACAGTTCTTCCTCACACGGCTGAGTGAACTACGTTCCAGCCCTCAGACCAGAATTAATTTCTTTGGCAGGTCCAGAAATCGAACCTGGGCCTCCGTGATGACAGCCAAGAATGCTAGCCAATGTCGGCAATTTAACTTTGGTTGGTTGGGTTGGTTCCTTAGTTCAGGGGCTGCAACAACGCGGTTATGCAGCCCCGTGTACTTCGGATGTGAGTAGAATCAGTCTGTTTTTCTTTTTTTTTGGCGTATGGCTTTTAGTGCCGGGAGTGTCCGAGGACATGTTCGGCTCGCCAGTTTTTGTAGCTGCTTCGAGACGGACACCCAATGGGTGAGCTACACGTACCGTTGGGGAGGAATGTGGGAATGGACGGACGAGGAGTTGGAATGTAGCGATTGTGGCCTATAGTTAGGGACCAACCCCGGCATTTGCCTGGAAGGAAGATGGGAAACCACAGAAGACCATCTTCAAGGTGGCCGCCGGGGGAGAATCGAACCTCCTCGCCTCCCGGATGTGAGCGACTGCCAGCAGTCATGCCGTAACGACCACGGCTAACTCACCCGGTATCAGTCTGATAAACGGTGTTAATTGTGATGGCTGTTATAGTGTGTGTTTTCTGTTTTCAATTCAAGGAAGGACTGCAGACAATCGATTTTCAAGTAGATCCAACTTTTAAGACCAAACGCCACCATCAACGACCAACTAGTTCTGAACTTTGTTACTAGCCAATGCAGTCGGCTCCTGGCGACGAACGTTGGAACCTAAGAGCGTTAGTCAATAATATAACCTATAATTTAGCTTCACACAGGTGTAATTAGAGGAAGGTTCTTTGTCACGCCATAAATCTATGACATGGGACCGCCGGCTTTACTTCTCCTCCGAAGGAAGGCATACTGAGGGATTTTAACGCTCTTAAAAAATCTGACAACTTTGGCCGGGTTTGAACCCGCGACCTTGGGCATAGACGCTCAGCATGCTACCAATTACGCCTCCGAAGCCACTAAAATTTAAATTTAATTCATCCTGTCTAATTCACTGAGAACATCTTATACGAGTTTTCTACCGTGATACTGTTGTTGCTGTAATCGTTATTTCATTTGAGTGGCTTGGACATCGTGGTCATTCGTCCCCGTGTACTTGGGTGTGTGTGGAATTTTGTCTGATAACGTGTGTTATGGTGATGGCTGTATTAGTGTGTCTATTTGTAATTTAGGTAAGAATTGGGAAGGAGGCGGCCGTGGCCTTAAGTTAGACACCATCTCAGCATTCGCCTGGAGTAGAAGTAGGGAAACCAAGGAAAATAACTTCTAGGATGGCTGGGTGGAAGCTGTTCCAACCCACAGACCAAAATTAAATGTCTGGGCGGAGTCGATATTCGAGGTCGGTCCTCCTGGAAAACGCAATGAATAGAAACAGTAAGGAAAGTGTCCGACTCGTTGCGTAGTGACTTGCATTCTTGGCTGTCACCGACATGGCCCGGGTTCGATTCCCGGCTCTGCCAAGAAATTTAATTCTGGTCTGAGGCTTGGAACTCAGCCTCGTGAGGAGAAAATGAGAAGTGGAGGGTTCGATTCCCATCTCAGCCATCCTGGAAGCGCTTTTCCGTGGCTTCCAACTTCTTCTGCAGGTGAACGCCGGGATGGTTTCTAAATTAAGGCCACGGACACCTCCTTCCCAATCCTTTTCTGAGTTAATCAGACAGATTTCACACACACAGGTACACTGGGCTAAATTACCACGATGTCGCAGAAGCCCCTCAATCAACAACAACAACAACAGTAAGAAAAGTGATGTTAAATATTTTTTCTGATCTCTCCGCAGTTGGCTGAGTGGCTCAGCGGTAACGTACTTGCCTGCTGGCCCCAAGGTTGCTGGATTGAATCCTGGTGCAGCCAGTTAGCATTTGAGGGTGCACAAATGTGAGGGAACTGTGTCAGTAGATTTAATGGCACGTTAAATAACCCCTTAGGGGCAAAATTCTGCCACCCTGGCGTCTCCAAAACCCGCAGTTTTTAAAAGGGGCTTAAAACCAATAAGATTATTAGTCTAGATCAGTCATGGGCAAAATGCGGCCCTTGAGCTAGTCAAATCCGGCCCGCAACATGGTTTCGAATTATACTACCTACAATACACAAGGTCATATTTCCCGTTCTGTGTACCAAGAAGAGAACCCCTATTTCAATCTCATTGTTTTTATGAGTTTTGTGTAATATCTTTTTGTGCGAAAAATCTCCACGACGAATTTGAATGAAGATTTCAGGACATCAAAGTTATTGAATAGGACTTGGACGTTTTCAGCATGCTATTTGAGTCGTCGAGTTGCAAAACTCGTTTAATCCACTTGTGAATAAGGATCATTTTCATGAGAATCGTTTCTCTGAACTTTGCCTCACGTACTGTAGGCCTATCTTTTGTGTTTGATGTATTCTACTTTTTGCTGGGGGTGAAGCTGATTCCTGCACGTGGTGGCCCTGCATAGGTGCCTGGATTACACTTTCCAGTACTGAACTGAGCATCAGCATTCCAGAAGTACAAACAAGATGATATCTGTTCCACAAAGGCCTTTTTCAAGGCTAACTATAATTACGTTTAATACAGAGGGACTTTCATCCCCAAAAGAAGAGCTCCTGAGTGAAATATGTCGAAGTAACAACTGTGACATACTTTGCATACAACAGACCCACAGAGACAATCAGCTACGACGTCCCAAAATTGCTGGCTTGAGACTTATTGCCGAGAGACCTCACAGACAGTACGGAAGTGCTTTATTCGTTCGATCTGATCTTCAAATCATGTCCACTTCCATCTCTGAACACGAGGATATTGAAATATTAACTGCTGAGCTGAGTAATTGCACCGTATCTTCTGTATACAAACCACCAGGTGCTGCTTTTTCCTTTACTACCTCTGATAGTTTCCATAAACATAGTGTCAATTTTGTAGTTGGTGACTTTAACAGTCACAGTACAGTATGGGGTTATGCTCAAGACGATGATAATGGAGAAGAGGTGTTAACATGGGCCGATACCTTCCAATTAACCCTCATACATGAAAGTAAACTTCCTCCATCCTTCAATAGTGGGCGTCGGTATCGTGGATACAATCCAGATCTGATCTTTGCCAGTGAGCACATCAGCCAACAATGCATGAAGACAGTATGCTCTCCAGTTCCTAACTCTCAACATCGGCCTGTGATGTGCCAAGTTACTGCATTAGCCCAACCGATCACCGTAGAAGATTCAACTTCCGGAAAGCTAATTGGGAGAAATGTAGTTCTACTTTGGATAGTTATGTAGCTGGTATCCAGCCAACGCCAGATAAATACGATACATTTGTGAATGCAGTGAAGAAGGCTTCACGGTTGTCGATGCCTCGAGGGTGCAGGACACAATACTTCCATGGCTTAACACCTAAAACAGCTGATCTGATGAGTAATTATCTTTCACTCTTCGAAGATAATCCATTTAGTGACGAAACGATTTCAGCAGGAAAAGAGCTAATATCCACCATAGCATTGAACAAGAGAGAAAGATGGTTGAAACTTATGGAGGAAACTGACTTCTGTGTTAATAGTCAGAAGGCTTGGAGGCTGCTAATGAAATTAAATAACGATCCAACTAAGAGTTCCACACATGCAAACATCACTGCCAATAAAATCGCATCACAGCTTATAAATAATAGCACACCAAGATCGTCATTTAGAAAATCAGATTTCAAACTTCAGGATAAGGTACACAATCAGAACAGTGAACTCACAAGACCATTTGATCTTCATGAACTAGAAGCTGCCGTCCGTACATGTCTGAATGGCAAGGCAGCAGGACTGGATGATATTTGTGTTGAACAAATTAAACATTTTGGCAATGACACGAAAATTTGGCTTCTAAATCTCTATAATCACTGCATTGCATTTTTCAAGGTCCCAAAATTATGGCGCAAGGCTCGTGTAATAGCTATTTTAAAGCCTGGTAAAGTACCAAATGATCCTAAAAGTTTCAGACTAATCTCTCTTCTTTGTCATCTTTATAAGATCCTAGAGAGAATGATCCTGAATCGTTTAACTCCTGTAGTTGATCCTCTTCTAATCCCTCAACAAGCTGGGTTCAGACCAGGCAAAAATTGCACTTCTCAAGTCCTACACCTTACTCAGTTCATAGAAGATGGTTTTGAAAGGAAAAAGATCACAGGTGTAGCTTTTGTTGATCTCTCTGCTGCATATGACACCGTAAACCACAGAATACTGTTACATAAACTCTATAACCTAACGAACAACTATGGATTCACTAACCTGATGGCTACACTTCTTCAGGATCACCGGTTCTTCGTCGACTTCCAAGGACATCGCAGCCGATGGAGAACTCAGAAGAATGGATTGTCCCAGGGAAGTGTATTGTCTCCTATTTTATTAAATGTGTACACCAATGATCAACCACAGCCTCAAGGGTGTAAAAGCTTCATTTACGCTGACGATCTTGCTCTTTATGCCCAATCAGAACAGTTTGAAGTTGTAGAGCATACACTCAGTCGTGCTCTCAAACAGCTGGGTACTTACTATGAAAGGAACCAACTCATGCCCAATCCTAATAAGACTCAGGTATGTGCCTTCCACCTGAAACATAAACAATCTACTCGGAAACTTGAAGTATTCTGGAATGGTATGTTATTGGATCATTGTTTCCATCCCAAATATCTAGGTGTCACCTTGGACCGTACACTCACATTCAAGGAGCAGTGCTTTAAGCTAAAACAGAAGATCTCTTGGAGGAACAGCCTCCTCCGTAGACTGGCAGGGACTAATTGGGGCACCCATCCCCAAACATTAAGGTCAACAGCATTGGCCTAATGCTATTCAGCAGGAGAATATGCCAGTCCTGTGTGGTACAAGTCAGCCCATGCAAAGCAGGTGGATGTAGCCTTAAATGAGAGCTGCAGGATTATTACAGGTTGCTTGAGGCCAACTCCCATCAGTCAAGTGCACTATCTTGCAGGGATTGCTCCACCTGACATCAGAAGAGAAGTGGATGCAAACAACGAAAGAAGTAAATCATCTGCTATGACCTCACACCCACTCTTCGGATATCAACCTGCTGAGAGGAGATTAAAATCGAGAAAGAGCTTTCTAACAACTACTCAGCCATTACAAGGAACAGCAGCAACAGCTCGAGTTTCCATATGGAAGGATAGGACCAGCAGTCTGTCTGAATGGATGGAACCAAAGGAATCTCTACCTCCTGGTCACACTGAGAACTGGCTAGTCTGGAAGTCCCTGAACAGACTGAGGGTGGAAGTTGCAAGATCCAGGGACAATTTATATAAGTGGCATTTTCCGACCAAGACAGTCCTGTGTGATTGTGGCGCAACCCAGACAACACAACACCTCTTCTCCTGTCCATTGTGCCCGTACAGCTGTACAATGAATGACTTGACTGAAGCTAATTCAAGTGCTATCAAGTGATTAGTTCTGGGCAGAAACTGTTTGAAGTCGTCTGTTCAACACATACTTTGTACTTCTGACACGAACAAATAAATAAATACTTTTTGCCTCTTGCTTTTGGTTTTCGGTTTTGTGTTTGCTTTGTGCTTTTGCTTTTGAATTTTACTTTTTGCTTTTCGTTCTTGGTTTTGGTTTTGTGTTTGTTTTCTGCATTTTTTTGAATTTTGCTTTTCGCTTTGTGTTCCTTGTTTTTTGTTTTCTGCTTATACTTTTGTTTTTGAATTTTGCTTATATCTTCGTGTTTTTTGTTTTGTGTTTTGTGTTTGTTTTCTGGAAAATCAAAATAAAACAACACAAAATAAAAACACAACAAAATAAAATAATGAAAAATAAAATAAAATAATGAAACACATAATGTTACGACATGATTCTTATTCACAAGTGGACTAAACGAGGTTTGCAACTGGACGACTCATTTAATGTTGAATGTGAAACAGTAAAATCAGAGTTGCAGCTAGAACTGATTGAGCTACAATATAACAACGAATTAGAGCAACTATTCCTAAACGTTTTGAAAATTGAGTTCTACAAGGTCCTACCAAAATCAAGCTTCCCAAACCTGATATCTCATACAAAAAATATAACTGCCATGTTCGCATATTACCATATCTGTACCGGGTGAGGTAGCCGTGGTTATTACGGTGTGGCTGCAGGAAGTCGCTCACATCCGGGAGGCGAGGAAGTTTGAATCCCCCCACCGGCAACCTTGAAGATTGTTTTCTGTGGTTTCCCATCTTCCTTCCAGGCAAATGCCGGGGTTGGTCCCTAACTATACGCCAGATCCCCTACCTTCCAATACTTCGACCTTACATTCACACTTTCCTCCCCAAACAACACCCCACACGTGACGGTACTTGTAGCTCACCCCATGGGTGTCCACATAGAAACAGCTACTAACTCTGGCGAGTGGAACATGTCCTCGGACACCCCCGGCATTAAAAGCCATACGCCAAGAAAAAAAACTATATCTGTGAACAGGTATTTTGTACAATGAAGTTTCGCAAAAATGGCGTCAGAAATAGATTGACAGACCACCATTTAGCTCCGCTACTAAGAATCGGCTCATCCCTGTTTCAAACCGATTATGAAACACCGTCACAGTTTCACTTGTTCCACTTCCTCTTCTAACAAATAAAAAAGGTGTGTTTTCTTTTCCTAAGTTTTCTACCATTTGTAGTCTATAAGTATTGTTCGATATAAAATTCAGGATTGAAAACTTTATAATCTGATGATGATGATGATAATTGTTGTTTTAAGGGGCCTAACATCTAGGTTATCGGTCCCTAATGGATTGGGTGATCGTGAAGATGATAATGAAATGTAAGCTATAACTAAAATAGAAGAAGAAATGGACAACAAAAGGAGAATAAGGCAAATAAAGGACAGGAGGAAAAGAAATGCCCTCAATCCTCGAAGAATGCGGATTGAGGGACTTGGAAGGATTATTTATTTATTTATCGTTTGGCAATACAAGATTTCAGAGAAAGTTACAAAGAAAATCACTTAAAATCTACTGTACATTATTTTACTGTTTACACTATTATTACAGTCTCAGGTCTAATGAGTCTATCCATTGGACCACGTCAGGTGTCGCCAACAGGAAGTCGATCCAGTCTCCTCCATATGCCCTCAGAGGACAGTCAGTTGTAATGTGTTGGATGGTTTGATTAGGAGCACCACAATCACACTGAGAAGACAAAATTTTTCCCCATTTGAACAAAGTTCCATTGCATACTCCGTGGTTTGTCCGAATCCTATTGAGAGTTGCCCAAGCCCTCCTAGGCAAATCGGAACCTGGAGTGGATGTTCTTGTAGGGTCCAGGAAGGAGCTCGACTCAGGACAAGCTTTTAGTGTCCATTCAGTAATCCACTGCATACTGGAATCAAAATGATTTCTTACAAGCCTCTGGGCATGACAAATGGGTGGCTTCCTGGATTTGAACCTGTTCATTTGAAGAGAGGGGATGTCTTCATTAATTGGTAGTGTAGGGTGATCCATAATCTTGTAGTACACCCGTAGCAAGGCAACTTCTCGACGAAGGTGGGGTGGTAGAATATTGCTGAGGACTGGAAGCCAATATGCTGGTGTAGTCCTTATACAACCAGTGATTAGTCTCATGGTGTTGTTCTACTGGGTGTCAACGAGTTTGACATGTGGACTATTGAGCCAAACTGGGGCGCAGTATTCAGCCACAGAGAAGGCTAGACCTAAGGCAGAGCATCTTGTAGTAGTGGCAGAAGCTCCCCTAGATGTTCCACATAGATTTAGCAATATATTGTTGCGGCTTCTAATTTTAGCTGCTGTGCTTTGGAGGTGTTGCTTGTAAGGAAGGAGAGCCATAAAAGGCAGATAGGAAAGTGAAAGAGGAGAGGGTCCTCCCCACAGGTAATCGACAAAAGGGGAAAAACCAGACCCAGCTCAGGAATCCCTCGGGATCGCCAACTTCCGAACTCACCATCCGTGAGCACCTGAGGGTGTAGCAATATCTAGGGTGCACCAGAAGTGGTGGGGCTACATACACCCTGCCTCCGTGAGGGCCTTGAGCAGAAGGCAGGAGATAACAGGAAAAGAAAAAGAAGGCTGACCCCTCGCAGAAGGAGGGTATCAGAAAAGAGGAGACAAGGACCAATTAAGGCGGGAAAGGAAGAGACTCCCTAGGCCTCGGATACCCTAATACCGTCGGGGTCGGAAGAGAACAAGAGTTGACTAAGTGAGGTCGACAGGAAAGAAGACGGAGAGGAGCCCGGTAGAAGTAAGTGGAAGCAATGCCGGACTCAGCTGGGGCCCCGTGGTCGCCAACTCACGTTCCACTAGATGTGAGCCCCTGGGGGGATGTGATGTTCTTTTTTCGGCCCGCCTAGATTAATCTGTATTGCATCTGGTGCTGCCCCTAGAAAGTTTGCCCGTGTCTGGTCTATAATATGATCTCGCAAATGCGAAATCCTTACTCTATCTACCATTCTGACAATAACCTTCAATGCACCTAGATGGTCTGTATTATGTCTGAAATACTGTCAAGGTATAATTTTCACAGAACGCGTCATATCATCGCCTTGTATCCGGTCCAACAGCTGGCATACCGGTTATCAGAATACCGAGACGCACAGAACAAGGAGGTAGTCCCGCGTAATGGATATGAAATAATCTGAATATACTTGAGATGTTCCTTTCTCTTGCTCACAGTCATTAGTCTACTTAAAATATTGTGCTAACAACACAAATACTGTGTAATATGAGAGATTTGTAGTTTGCCTCATCAAAATATACATGACTGTGATTTCATCCTTTTAGAAGGTCAGATACGTGATCGCAATGAGGAAAGAATATCACGGCAGGTTTCTCATTTATGGTTACTGTAGGGGTCTGGAAATCCTAGTCCTACGGCCGTGGTTGCTCTGACCATGCGTGGTGAAGGAAAACACGAACACACCCTGCTTCCCTTAGAACAGTTGTTTCCAAATGGTGGCACGCGGGCAAAACGTGGCTGCGAGGCAAGTTTTTATTTTAGAGAAAAAAATCATGAAAAAATGCGTGTCGCCTCCATTGTGTAGTGGTCAGCGTGCTCAGCTACCACCCTGGAGGTCCGAGGTTCGATTCCCGTCTCTGTCACGAAATTTGAAAATGGTATGAGGAAAGGAACGGGGTCTACTTAGCCTCGGGTGGTCCAAATGTGTAGAGGCGGTATGATTCCCACCTCAGCCTTCCTCGAAGTGGCCTTCCTTGCTTTCCCACTTCGTCCTCGGGCAAATGCCGGAATGGTAACTCCCATCAGGCAACGGCTGCCTCCTTCCCTCTTCCTTGTCTATCCATTCCATTCCTCCCATCACGTCCCATCCCTCATGAGACCCCCTGTACGCTTTGCAGGTGAGGACGCCTGGGCGAGGCGCTAGTCCCGCCTCGCCAGTTGTATCCCCAGTCTCCATGTCGAGCTCCAGGACACTGCCCGTAGAGGCGGTAAAGGTGGGATCCCTCGCTGAGTCCGTGTGAAAAGTCTAAGATAAACTGACTACGAAAATGAGAGAATGCTGGTTTTAAAGTAGGCTACTATGTATTTCAATTTGACAAAAAAGAACAAAGTAATTTGATAAAGAATTAATGGCGAACCGTTATCCTACAACGCACCGTATCACACAGGACTCGGCAACATCAGGTCACTGACCTCCCTCCGCTTTACTCACGGAATAATACATCCATTTTTAGCCTATTTTAATTTATGAGATCACCCTTTGTCCGTGTGTCAGTCAGTGTCTGCGTGTGCGATTCCAGTGTGTGTGTGGTGTCCCTAATAACTTCTAAACGGCAGGAGCGAATTCAATGAAACTCGGGAAGTTCATAGCACTATACCGGACGACCCCGACCGTGCCCTTGAAATTTTGTTACGTCTCACCAATCCAACATGGCGGCTGTGCGAAATATATCACCAGCATTCAATATCTCGGAAACTATTACCGATATCACCCTGGATTTTTTTTACGTTGATTAAGGGAACTACTAGAAGTACACCTATGAGACTGGTAACTACAAAACCAACATGGCGGCAAAGCGAAGTTGCGACATTAAAATAGACGTTTTTCGCGATTTAACCAAGCAAGCGCAATGAAACTTGATACAGTATATGTTTATACACATTGTAATGCACCGACATCTAACTTCGATCAATTGTTTATATAACCTCAGATGGCGGATGTGCGAAATATTTCACCAGCATTCTATATCTCTGAAACTATTACCGGTATCACCCTAAGATTTTGTACGGAGATAAAGGGCACTATTGGAAGTTTATCTATAAGACTTTCAAATACCGGTTAACTACAAAAAGAACATGGCGGCCAAGCGAAGTTGAAAGTTTTAAATAGACGTTTCTGGCGATTTAATGATCGAAACGCACTGAAACTAGGTACAGCAAATGTTTATACAAGTTGTAATGCACTGGTATCCAATTTAGTTCAATTGTTTACATAACCACAAGATGGCGGCCGTGCGAATTTTGAAATTAAGTTTTTATTTCTTGTGTCGTAATCATGCGATCGAAGTGAAAGTTTGAATAATGAACCTACGCAATAAATTTCCTTTAATGGTACATGACTCTATGGCCTATACATATACAATCCAACATGGCGAACATCCGAAATATTTAGACGGCTCTGAATATCTACGAATCTATTATAGCAATCAAACTGATTTTTTGATGTTCATAGGGGCTATGAACATAAGTTCACCTATAGGACTTTCAATAACCTGGTTATCACAAATCTAACATGGCGGCGACGCGAATTATAAATATTCACATGGACTTTTCTCGCAATTTAACCATCCGAGTGCAGTGAAACTTGGTACAGTAAATTCTTATACAAAATGTTAATCCACTGCCATCTAATTTATTTCAATTGTTTCCATAACCATAAGATGGCAGCTGTGCGTAATTTTAAAATCTCGTTTTTACTTCTTGTGCCCTAATCTTACGATTGGAGTTTGAATGCTACACGTACACAATAATCTTCATGTAACAGTACATAACTCTAGTACCTACATATATGAAAATCCAATATGGCGATTATCCGAAATATTTAGTCGGTTCTTAATATCTACGAATCTATTACTGCAATCAAACTGAAATTTTGTATGTTGATGGAGGTAATTAACATGAGTAGGATATATAAAAATAGGCTGTATAGTTCTTCACAGAACTACAGTACTTGTTAATATTGATTCAAATAAAAGTTATCACTACCAAATTGTTCTCGTGTACGTATTGTTTGGATAACATTACCGGTATTAATATCAGTGTGTCCTTAGTTTTTTTTTGGCTCGGTTTGCCATTTTTATATTAATTCGAATAAACTTACACTGTAGAATGTTCTTCATGAAAACTGAATTTTTCTTGGTATCTTGATATATATATTTTTATTCGTAGTCAGTTTACCCTCCAGGTAGGCATTTCCCACGGACACAGCGAAGGATCCCCCCTTTACTGCCTCCACGGGTCCTGGAGCATGTTATCGGATCGGGGGATACAACTGGGTAGGCGGGACTAGCACCTCGCCCAGACGGCCTCACCTGCAAAGCGAACAGGGGGCCTCATGAGGGATGGGAGGGATAGACAAGGAAGCGGGAAGGAGGCAGCGGTGGTACAATCCTGGCATTTGCCCGAAGACGAAGTGAGAAACCACGGAAAACTAATTTGAGGTTGGCTGTGGTGGGAATCGATCCCCCTCTACTCATTTGGACCATCCAAGGCTGAGTAGACCCCGTTCCAGTCTCCATACCACATTTCAAATTTCATGGCAGAGCCAGGGAATCGAACCTCGGACCTAAGCACGCTGACCACTACACCACGGAAACAACTTCTTTAATTAATTTCACTCCTTTATGGAGTTGGAATAGTTTGTGAGCAATAAAATCGAATCCCGCTGATTGCTGGAGCGAACCTGCAAGCTTGGGGTTGGTAGTCCGACACGATAACCACTCACCCACCGTGGCAAGCATGGCAAAATTAATCTCGGGATTATCCGCCAACAAAAAGTTCATCCTTCTCCTAAAAAACGCTTAGAGTCAAGAAGCTTAGATATCTAACCTCACTGACTTTCATAGCGCTCCAAGGAACGACAAAACAATCGACATGCAAGCTGCCCCCTGGGCGTCATATAACGAAGCTTGCACCCGGCACCTTAGGCCATACGACATTATTATTATTATTATTATTATTAACATATAATCGAATATAATAAAATTGCGGCTTTGGTGCCGTAGTCGGTAGCATGCTGAACTGCTATGCCCAAGATCTCGGGTTCAAATCCGGATGAAATCGTCGGATTCTTAAGTGCGTTAAAATCCTTCAGTATGCCTTCCTTCGGAAGGTAAGTAAGGCTGGAAAGTCCATGTTATAGATTTATGGCATGGAAAAGGGCCTACCACTACCATTGGTAGTGTGTAGGTTATATTTGGCTCGTTGGGAACGCTCTATCAAGTTCCAATGTTTGAAACTAGGTGTCAGTGACAGTGGGATCTGGTAGCCAATGTAGGAAGTACACTGCTCAACAGAAGTTTGGACTACCCCCACCAATTGTATGCTGACGCTGCCATAGAAGAGGGGGTGCCCTTACCCCAAGATAAACTTGATGGTCTCATTCAGAGAATACCTCTTCCATGTGCGGAGAGGACTACTAAAGGCTGATACTGATCTTCTTGAGATAGAGATTTTCAATGTTTTTGTATTCAAACGGGACACTTAGAAGTGAGTTCGCTTTGTTTTGGAACCGTTTCATTGCTGTCTAACCACGATTGTTATTGTTTTTAGAGAAGGACAGATGTTTAGTTCGTTAATAAGTTATTGTATAAACCTTAATGAAGCGGTTTCGGTGGCGTAGTTGGTAGCTTCTGTGCCCAAGATCGCGGATTCAAACCCGGCCAAAGTCGTCGGATTTTTAGAGTGTTAAAAATCCCTCAGTAAACCTTCCTTCGGAGGGGAAGTAAAGCCGGCTATCCCATGTCATAGATTTATGGTATGAAAAAGAACCCTCCACTAACTACTTGAGGAAGCTAAAATTTGTAGGTTACATTGATAACGCTATATTAGTTCCAACGTCCACCACCAGGTGCTGACTGCGATGGCATTTAGTAGCCACGTTCGCAGCTAGGTGTCGTGGACGGTAGCATTTGGCAGCGAAAGTAGGAACTACTTGAAGAAATTAATCATCGGCAGTCCTTCTACCTGAATCACAGATAGCACACACTAATACAGCCATCACAATTAACACCAGCTATCAGACAGATTCTACACACACCCAAAGTACGACCGCGTTGTCGCAGCCCCTAAACTAAGGAACCAACCAATCAACCAAACATCAATGGGTTTACCCTAAGAAGTCATTGTATTCTAAACTTTTGTGAAGCAGTGTACTTGAAATAGAACTTGCTGGGAGCCCCCTCTGCTATGGTCATTCGGTTGCAATCCATATATAATAATATTGTTGTTGTTGTTGTTGTTTGAGTCTTCAGCGTTTTAACTGATTGTTGCAGTTTTCCATGCCTCCCTGTCCTGAGCTAATCGTTTCATCTCTAGATGGCTACCACACCCTACATCCGAGGCAATCTGTTTGACATATTCCAACCTTGTTCTACCCCTACAGTTCTTATCCTCGACCCTTCCTTCCATAACTAACTTTGCTATTCCTGGGTGTCTTAGTATGTGTCCTACCAACCTCTCTCTTCTCTTCATTAGCAGTCGCCAAAAACATCTCTCCTCTCCCACTTGTCTTAATACTTCTTCATTGGTTACTCTATCTACCCATCTGATCTTCATCATTCTCCTGTAACACCACATTTCAAATGCTTCTTTTATCCTCTTTTTTGCTGCGCCAACAATCCAATTTTCACTTCCATAGAGCGCCACGCTACAGACAAAAGCTTTCAAAAACTACTTTCTAATACATAAATCTATATTTGATGTCAATGGATTTGCTTTCCTTGCCTGAACCAACCTACTTTTTATATCCTCTTTGCTTCGTCCATCGCTAGTTATTTTGCTTCCTAAATAGTCGAAGTATCCTACTTCCTTTAGATTTGACGTCCATAGGGGTTTCTGATTTATTTCCGATGCTTTTAATTACTTTTGGTTTACATTCACTGTGTTTCATCATAAATTTTTTGCTCAAGACGGATTCTATATCATTAAAAACTCATTCGAATCCTCTGGTGGATCGATTAAGATGGCAATGTCATTAATATTGTAGTTATTTATCCTGGAATCTTTACTCTTATAAATGTTTCTCTAATTTCCTTCATGAATTTAGTTATTTCCCGTCAACAGTATTATGGTGTGTCTTAACTTAAGAAGGCCTTGGAATCCACCAGCTCTTCTTGACACCCTTAGCAACTAAACTGCTCTAAATCAGTGCAACTTGGAGTTGTTGCATAATCTGAGAACTAACCAGATCTTGGAGAGTAAAAAGAGGTAATGAAATTAAATTAATTATCTGTGTAAGAACAAATAGGAACAAGAAAAGCTACAGCTTGCAGATCATTCGGAATGCAGTTTTATAAGTCAGATAAAATCAAAACCTGTGTTATATCGCATCAGGTAACATTCTCCGGAATGGCTTAAGACAATACTCGTTAACTACTTGCGTTTACATACAATGCATTGACTCTTTAGATATTTGTTAATAGTTCAGTAATTTCAAGATGCATTGTGAGGTGGAAATTCAACGTTGGGTGTTGGAACACTTTATCAGTAATATTTTTGGGTCATGGTAGAAAAGGGATTGGAAATCGTGACCTGTATTCCGAACAGAAGAAATTTGATGCACACCACAGGCAAGATCAGGTTGTATTGTTGCTGATTAATTTAGGAGCTTTGCGAAATAATGTAGCCTCGTGTACTTAGGTGTGTGCGTGTGTGTGGAATTTCTTTGATGATGATGACGATAATTGTTGTTTAAAGGGGCCCTAACATCTAGGTTATCGGCCCCTAATGGCTTGGGCGATAGTGAAAAATGGATGATCATCAAATGAAACCTAAAACAAAAACTAACTACTTACTTAGTTACTAGAAGAGGAAATTGGAAACAAAAAGGAGAAGAAAGTAAATAAATGACAGGAGGAAAGGAAATGCCCTCAACCCTCGAAGAATGAGAATTGAAGGACTTGGAAAGAAGGAGAGCCAAGATAGGCAAATAGGAAAGTTAAAGAAGAGAGGGTGCGCCTTAAACGAAATGCACGAAGGAGAAAAACCGGACCCAGCTCAGGAAGTCCTTGGGGTCGCCATCGACCGAGCTCTCCAGACGTGAGCCCTTGAGGTTGTAGCACAATCCAGGATGCACCAGAAGTGGTGGGGCTACATACACCCTGCCTCCTTGAGGGCATTGAACAGAAGGCAGCAGATAACATGAAAAGAAAAAGAAGGCTGACCCCTCGCAGAATGAGGGATCAGGAAATATGAGACAAGGGGCAATTAAGGCGAGAAAGTGAAAGACTCCCTAGGCCTCGGATACCTTAATATCGTCGGGGTCAGAAAAGAACAAGAGGTCGAGAAGAAAGATAACAGAGAGGAGCCTGGCAGAAGTGGAAGCAATGCCGGACTCAGCTGTGGTCCTGTGGTCACCAACCCACGTCCCACGGGTTGTGAGTCCCAGGAGGGGGGGGGAATATTTTGATAACCGGTGTTATTGTGATGGCTGTCTTAGTGTGAGTATTTGTAATTCAGATCAGGATTGAGAAGGATGCGGTCGTGGTCTTAATTTAGGAACTATCCCGGTAATCGCCTGGAGTAGAGGTGGGAAACCATGGAAAACCACTTTGAGGTTGGCTGTGGTGAGAAACGAACCTACCAGATAGTTTTGCCTCTTGAGTCAGAGTGTACCCCGTTCCAGTCCTCGAACCAGAATTTAATTTCTTGGCAAATCCGGGAATCGAACCCAGGCCTCCGCGGTGACAGCCAAGAATGCTAGCCACGTCGCAAAGAGGGCACCTTATATCTGGTTCTATCCCATCTTCTGTTGTCTCAGGATAAGTATTGACACACAAGTCTCAAGAGTAGACTCCTGGCTCTGTCAAGAAATTTATTTTTGGTCTGAGCGGTGGAATATCGCGAGCAACCACCTCTCAATATTGGAGAATTGTTGCATAAACATTGACCAGATTACTTTTTTAATTGTTATTTAAGTTATTTATTTTCATTTCTATCTTTTATTTATTTATTTATTTCATTTACGGACATTAGAGACCACGTCAAACAACTGTTACACTCACAGAAGCCTTCTTTGGAGCCCAGTATTGTTGCTTCCTTTCCCTGACACCTAACTCCTTTCCACCGTCCATCCGCTTCAGCTTGCCTTCTTCGTGAATGTAATAGACCTCCTGAGGGTACTTGATTCAATACACAACAAAAAGAGTGTTGCATAACACTTGTTTGCCATGACGCAGAGCGAATGTGGGATTAATTAGTTAGTTAGTTATTGTGGTTTTTGGGGTGGAACTACGAGGTCATCTTAACACAGATTTAAGTATACAAATTTGGAATGGAATTTAAAATTTAGAGGTGGATCGAAATTTGATAAAACAAAATATTAAATAAAACTAATAATTATAATAATAAACAAAATTAACGAAATAAACAAAAA
Organism: Meconema thalassinum; assembly: GCA_946902985.2. Lineage (NCBI taxonomy): Eukaryota > Metazoa > Arthropoda > Insecta > Orthoptera > Tettigoniidae > Meconema > Meconema thalassinum. The sequence continues at coordinate 108,116,040 of OX336400.1, forward strand.
ATTCAGAATTCAAAAAAGAACAATCTTTGAGTCAATGTACACTGGAAAATTTAGATTGCTGTCCCTAACTCACTCTCACTTGTAAAGCGGATGACGAGATCAGCAGCCACCGCGTCATCGGCTAATATAAGTATGAGTGTCTTCTACAAACCAAGGTTTCTTCGTAACTTAGAAGATCGGTTATTACAAAAGAGACGGCATTCTGACAATATCCTGCAGACTTCAACATGTGTCAAAAGAAAATTACGAACAGGAAGGCATTTGGCCTGTGTTGTAATCTTGCCATCCTGTGACGTTCCAATAAGGAACATTGCCACCACGGGGCTCTTACTCGCCGTGGAATACCACAGATCAAGTTGTCTAGTCGTCTTGAGGCAGGCGATCCCACTCTTCGACGGTGGCCTCCATGATCTCTTAGTGGGATATGGGAGGGCGTGGACGCTGAGCAATACCACGTCTCAGCATCCAGACATGTGCAATGGCGGACTCGTGGAGAAAGTATTGTACCACCAGTGCTTGATGTACATGTACAGGGTCATTATCTACGTGCGCGTGAATAAACACGGCAAGCTAAGCCGGCTGTGACTAGCGCAGATTGCTAGAGCGAGTAACCGGTTCAGCAGGTGGTAGGCGGGTACTTCCACATTTTACCAAACATGTTCAATAATGTGTACTTACAGTGCTCATAGGCGATGCAGAAAATGTCCTCCCTCTCTTGTAACACACACCTGACATCTTCTGATGAAAGAATGTCTGTCAACTCTTTTATTATTTACGGAGCCCTTTTCCTTGAATCGTTTAGCGAGCCTCCTAATTTTACTGGCATTAGGCACAGGTCTTCCTGGAAACTTGGTTCGAAATTTTTGTCTCGTTTCAGTACAGGATGTTCTGCTTTTCATATACGCATTACGGATATACACACGTTCGTGTAATGTGAATTGGTGTCTAGGCATGACCAACAATCACAGTAATCACAATAGGCCTAGTCACTAAACGTGCAATACTAACGTCTAAGCTTTGCAGATACACGCCCATATGAATGACAAAACACGTGTGAACTAACGATATGAGTCAGCGGAGCTCGCCACCACCGGGTGAACCGCGTACGCGCACCCGCGATCTGCGCCAATCACAGTCGGCTTAGCTTGCCATGTTTACTCGCGCGCACATAATAACCCTGTACATGCAAAACCTTTCTTTTTAAATGTGTACATTAGCAATGTCTTCGCACTTCATACCCATCATTCTATCATTAAGTAGTATTCTTCTTCTTCTGTCTATTTTGTCCCACTGTAAACAATCGCCAATCTCTTTTTCTTCTCCCAGAATTTCTTCATACGGTCGCGCAGTCTTCTCCATCTGTCTTCAGACCAGATGAGCTTAGTTTCTGAACTACGATTTTCCCTACACCCTTGGAATTTATCCACCTCCCCTAGAAGTCCCTGTTATGTTTAGTATACCATCTGGGATAATTCCTACTTCTTGGAGATCCTTTTTTGTTTCATCAACCCATTTTGTGGTGGACTTCAACTTGCCAATGTACTGTAAATGAATATTCTTTTGGTCAACCTCTTGTTGTCGTTGTTGCTCATCCTTGTGACCTGTCCATAAAATGGCATTGTGTCTGTAAGATTGTCCGCCTGGCTGTACAAGTTTCTATTTCTCCCATTCATCCATCTGCTCTCTTTTCTGACCCCAATATTATTATTAGAAGTCTTCGTCATTAGAAGTCTTCGTCCTTTATTTTCTAACTCCTCTATTTCTCTATTGTTATAATAGTAATTTTCGTTGAGAATCAGTCAGTTGAATTGTTAACTTCTACCGTAGCGAGCTTTTGAAGTTACTTGTTCGAAACTATTTTGGTAGTAGTCACTAATATTCAAATATCCTAAGTACTGTAGTAACAATTTCACCTCCTCCCACACAGACAGAAACCGCATATGTTCCACCTGTAGGCCTACTCTTTTTTACACCAGTCCGAGTGGACCAGAAGCAGATTCATGGTCGTAAAAGTTATGCTTTGCATTACCTTTCCCTTCTGTTTATGTTTTCTTGTTCGATACCTCAGGAAACTCAACACTGCAGTCGTAAATTATTCTCTAGTAAGTGCGGGACATCATGCAAGTCATAAAAAACTTGTTACTAGTACTTGCGTGCGAACAAGTCAGAAAGTTCAAGAACACCAGCAGCTCTAAGGTGAATCTTAGAGTATATGCAGTACCTGTTCCATAAAACTGTCTGATAATAATATTAGCTAGATATAATAGTTCTCGTGCCATAATTATTGTTATTGGTTAACCAAATTCTGTTTCATATAGATTCATGACGACTGCATTTATTAGTTAATTAGCCAGCTGATGATTTGGAAGTTGAAAGAGTGGTGTTGTATCTTTAGCCTATTTTCATTTTATGAAAAAAAAATAGGCTTATGAGATCACCTTTTGTCCGTGTGTCTGTCTGTGTGTGCATGTGTGTGTGTGTGTGTGTCCCTAATAAGTTATAAACGGATGGAACGATATCAATGAAACTCGGTAAGATCATAGCACCATTCCAGCCGACCCCGACCGTGCCCTTCAAATTTTATTATGTCTCACGAATCCAAAATGGCGGCTGTGCGAAATATTTCACCAGCAATCAGTATCTCCGAAACTATTACCGATATCACCCTGAAATTTTGTACGGTGATAAGGGGCACTACTAGAAGTTCATCTATGATACCTTCAAAAACCTGGTAACTACAAAACCAACATGGCGGCCAAGCGAAGTTGAGATTTTTGAATAGAATTTTCTCGCGATTTAACCATCCAAACGTAATGAAACTTGGTATAACAAATGTTTATACACATTGTAATGCACTGGCGTCTAATTTTGTTCAATTGTTTACATAACCTCAAAATGGCGGCTATGCGAATTATATCACTGGCATTCAATATCACCGAAACTATTTCTGATATCACCCTGAAATTTGTGGTGTTTGAAGCCATATTTTCAGTGTTGCCTTAGTAAACAAGAGTTTAGTGCTTTTCAGTCGGTCAACACGAATGTACCCAAAAGAGATGGGTTATGCCCTAATCCTGAAATAAATTACATGAGATTAATAAAACACTAGGATGACCAGTTTCGATCGTCAAGCGATCATCATCAGATCCAGCCAAACATAAAAATAAAGATAAAACGATTCCCAAACCGGACAATAATGAGAAAAAATTTGCGCGTTTCAACTATGTGAATGCGAATACATATAAAATCACTAACCTATTCAAAAAGCAAGGCATAAAGATAGCTTTCACGACGAAAAACACAACCGCTAGGCACCTCCTAAATAGTAATCTAAATAAACGTGACCCATATTCAAGGTCAGGGGTATATTCTATAACGTGCCAAGACACCGATTGTCAAGCTAATTACATCGGGCAGAGTGGAAGGCGAGTAGACACACGTTATAATGAACATAGGAATGCGATAAGATACGGAACACATTCAGCCGTGTGCGAACATATGTGTGACGCAGGGCACAGCTTTACCAACATAGAGTCGGACCTTAAAATAATCCATCACGAATCGAAAGGCAGAGCTCTTGACATAAAGGAAGCAATCGAGATACACCTAGCCAAACGAAACAATCCCAACAATCTAAATGAACACACGTTCATGGAGAGCTCACCCCTCTTCACGCTACTAAAAAACACACCCTGTCGGAAACAAAACACAATTTAGCGACACAGCCAAGCTAGATAAAAAAAGGGGGGGGGGAAATTAGGGGGTTATTAATAGGTAAATGTTATCTGGATCAGGTGTACGATGTACTTTTCTTCTGCAATAAACCAAGGCCCATATTCGCGGCAGTATTAAAGGTGCCGGGACGTCCTCATATGACCGTCAACGCTTAGTTCGAATGGGTTATGCTCCACGCGTGGCGAGGGCTAATCCACGGTCTTTAATAATTGTAGACCCACCTCATTCAATAACATACACCTTATCTAGGTTGGCAACACCTCACATAAACATATCGCTATCACTCCCCACAGCACGTAGGAGCAGGGGGGAGAAAGCAGGGAAAAACCAGTCGTTAAGATAACCACCGCAGTCTACCGCATAGTGAGTTCCAGTGAGCACGAAAACTGCGAGTAGCTGTTATACGGAAGACAATCAGATAAGTAGTTAGCCTAAAACTTTATAGTTTAACCATAGTTTACAACCATATAATCTCTCTAAAGTACAATCTACGGATAGCTATCACCATTTAGCATTTCACCTAACATATATACTGCATTTAGCATACACTGACAGTTGCAGTACCAATACTGCAACTAAATAATTGTACATATTGTAAATATTTTCACCTGTATTTCAAACATAGATTTTGTAGCCTAAGTGTAATGGATCTGATGATGATCGCTTGACGATCGAAACTGGTCATCCTAGTGTTTTATTAATCTCATGTAATTTATTTCAGGATTAGGGCATAACCCATCTCTTTTGGGTACATTCGTGTTGACCGACTGAAAAGCACTAAACTCTTGTCACCCTGAAATTGTGTACGGTGATAAAGGGCACTACTAAAAGTATTTATGTAACATTCGAAAACCTGTAAAGTACACAACGAACATGGCGGCGAAGCAAAATTGAAATACTTTAAGAGACTTTTATCGTGATTTAACCATCTGAGCGCAGTGAAATGTGGAACAGTAAATGAATATACATATTGTAATGCACTGGCATCTAATTTAGTTCAATTGTTTACATAACCTCAAGATGGTGGCTGTGCGAAATTTTAAAATGAAGTTTTTATTTATTGTGTCGTAATCATGCGATCGAAGTGAAAGTTTTAATAATGAAGCTACGCAATAATTTTCCTTTAATGGTACACAACTCTATGGCCTGTACATATAACAATCCAAATTGGCGAGCATCCGAAATATTTTGACGGTTCTCATTATCTACGAATCTTTTACAGCAATCAAACTGATTTTTATGTTCCTGGAGTCTATGAACATAAGTTCACCTATATGACTTTCAGTAATCTGGTGAGCACAAATCCAACATGGCGGCGACGCGAAGTATAAATACTTAAATGGACGTTTCTCGCGATTTAATCATCCGAGCGCAGTGAAACTTTGCACGTTAAATGCTTATACCAATGTCAATCCACTGGCATCTAATTTATTTCAATTGTTTTCATAACCACAAGATGGCAGCTGTGCGAAATTTTAAAATCTGGTTTTTTACTTCTTGAGTCCTAATAATGCGATTGAAGTTTGAATACCACACGTACACAATAATCTTCATGTAATAGTACACACATAACAAGTAGTTCCGTTAAGAACTATACAGCCTATTTTCATATATCCTACTTATGTTAATTGTCTCTATCCTCATACACAATTTCAGTTTGATTGCTGTAATAGATTCGAAGATATTGAGAACCGACTAAATATTGCGGATGGTTGTCATGATGAATTTTTATATATGTAGGTCTTAGAGTTATGTACTGTTACATGAAGATTATTGTGTACGTGTAGTATTCAAATTTCAATCGCATGATTAGGACACAAGAAGTAAAAACGTGATTTTAAAAGTTCGCACAGCTGCCGTCTTGTGGTTATGGAACAGTTGAAAAAATTTAAATGCCAGTGGATTAACATTACTATAAGGATTTACTGTACCAAGTGTCACTGCACTCGGATGGTTAAATTGCGAGACACGACCATGTGAATATTTATACTTCGCGTCGCCGCCATGTTGGATTTGTGATCACCAGGTTATTGAAAGTCCTATAGATGAACTTATGTTCATAGCCCCAATGAACATTAAAACATTCAGTTTGATTGCTGTAATAGATTCGTAGATATTGAAATCCATCTAAATACTTCGGATGGTCGCCATGTTGGATGGTTATATGTATAGGCCATAGAGTCATGTACCATTTAAAGAAAATTATTGGGTGGATTCATTATTCAAACTTTCACTTCGGTTGCATGATTGCGACACAAGAAATTAAAACTTAATTTTAAAATTCGCACAGCCGCCATCTTGAGGTTATGTAAACAATTGAACTAAATTAGCTACCAGTGGATTACAATGTGTATAATCATTTCCTGTACCAAGTTTCATTGCGTTTGGATCATTAAATCGCGAGAAAGGTCTATTTAAAATTTTCAAATTCGCTTGGCCGCCATCGTTTCGTAGTTACCCGGGTTTTGAAATTCTTATGGATGAACTCCCAGTAGTGCCCTTTATCTCCGTACAATATTTCAGGGTGATACCGCTAATAGTTTCAGAGATATTGAATGCCGGTGAAATATTTCGCACCGCCGCCATCTTGAGGTTATATAAACAATTGAACGAAGTTACATGTCGGTGCATTACAATTTTTATAAACATGTACCAAGTGTTATTGCATTTGGTTGTTTAAATCGCGAGAAACGTCCATTTCAAAGTCGCAATTTCGCTTGGCCGCCATGTTAGTTTTGTTGTTCCCAGGTTTTCAAAAGTCACCTATGTGAACTTTTAGTAGTTTCTTTATAACCGTAAAATATTCCAGGGTGATATTGGTAATAGTTTCGGAGATATTGAATGCTGGTGAAATATTTCGCACAGCCGCCATGTTGGATTGGTGAGACGTAACAAAATTTGAAGGGCACAGTCGGGTTCTTGCGGAACAGAGCTATGAAATTAGCGAGTTTCATTGAAATCGCTCCAGCCGTTTCGACGTTATTAGGGGGGACACACACCATCAAACACACCATCACACACACACACGCACACGCACACACAGACAGACACACGGACAAAAGGTGATCTCATAAGCCTATTTTTTCATAAATGAAAATAGGCTAAAAATCCAACCTGGCGACCATCTCAAATATTTAGACGGTTCTCAATATCTACGAATCTGTCACAACAATCAAACTGAAATTTTGTATGTTGACAGAGGCAATTAACATGAGTAGGATAAATGAAAATAGGCTGTATAGTTCTTCACGGAACTACTTTTTTGTTATTGTAATGCTAATTATTTAGATTGGTGGTTTCTGATACATTGACAGTAAAATGGAGGAGACCTTATCCTGGATAAACAATTCATAAACTACTGAAATTAGCCAAAATACCTGTGGAAAAAAATCTGGAGATGATAAAGTAATAGATCCTTACTCCTCTGCTGTCTATGACCCACCCACCGTCGACTTTTGTAGAAGAAATTCCAGCTGAGTCTGCCATCATACGCCTGATTTAGGGACAAGTACAGTATTGCCAACCCCACACATACGGTATTACTTCATTTCTGATATGCTAAAACAAAAAAGCGCCATCAAGTTAATCTCAATAATAGTGTTAATTGTGTTGCGTCCCTTTTAAATACTGCGGCTTTGAGAGACGCCGGGGTGCTGGAATTTTGCCCCGAAGGGGATATTTAACATACCAGTAAATCTACTGACACGGCTCCCTCACATTTGCTTACCCTCAAATGCCAGCTGACTGCGCCAGGATTCGATCCTGCAACCTTAGGATCAACAAGCGAGAACGTTACCGCTGAGCCACGCAGCCAATGTGTGCCAATTTTGGAATAGTTCACTTGCATAACTTTTGAGATATCCAACATAGAGCTCAACTTTCAATTTTTCACCAGTTGGTAGCACTGACGTTAATTTCAAATATGGCCATCAGATATTCAGGTATAGATATTTAGTCTTACCAAATTCGATTTCAATAGCTGCAGTTGTTTAGGAGTTGATGGGGGACACACACACACAGACAGAGACGGACAGACAGACACACAGTTTCCCGGATCGATCTCATAAGCAAAGAGGATATAATAGAATATCGTTTACGACCAAATAGAGAGTTATATTTGAAATGTGAAACATTAACTGATGTAATGAGAAAGAGAAGATTACAGTTTTTTGGGCAAATATATAGAATGGAAAATAATAGACTAACTAAACAGATCTTCAACTTACTGAATAGTTTCAAATCCAAACCCACACGGTTTATTGAAATTGACAAAGATTTGACCAACGCCAGAATTCAGACAGACACAATAGCAAACAGATCACTCTTCAGAGAAGCTATTCAAATGGCAAAATTTCAAGAAAGGAAGAAACAAACAACTCGCAGAAAGTGGACTCAAGAGGAGAAAGATCAACACTCTAGAAGGATGAAGGAAATTTGGAAAAAAGGAAATTGAATACAATGGACAATAGCAAACGTCGATTCATCCTACCCTCCAAATGGGTTATTCGAAAGCAGAAGGAGTAGAAGAAGAAAAGTTAGTATTACCAACTTGATTTCGTCATTATCGTAGATAGTTCAATATACGAGTAGATTGGCATGAATCTTAAATTTTAAGAAAAGTAGGCTCTTTTGTTCGTCACGAAACTACTTGTTTTAAATCGCTTGTCTTCCCAGCTCGACCTTTCCCACGACCTCTGCAAGGGATCATTCCTCTACTGTCGAAAGAACAGTATCTTGATGGCTGCTGCTGCTTGAATTGCTCAAATTCAACATTTTCAGACCGAAAACTGTGCTTTTTAGCCTGTTTTAATTTATGAATATTCAGGGTGATTCTCTATGTAGATTACAAATTCAATACTGTGTAATTATTTATTGGAACCACTTACAGACTAGGTTTATATGGCATTACATAGCAAAACACTTCAATTTTTTCTGACAAATCCATTACGGATCAATGTGTGCACCATTTGTCATCCTGGACACATCCCAACGGAAGTTGATTTCCCACCACGTATGAACCAGCATTTCTGGGGTATCAGAGGCGATGGCTGTTGTGATGCGATGTCTCAGTTCATCAAGATTTGCATGTAGGGGAGGGATGTACACCCTATCTATCCCAAAGCCCCACGGAAAAAAGTCCAGTGGTGTGTAATCTGGGGACCGTAGCGGCCAGGTAATTGTTCCACCACGCCCTATCCACTTACCAGGGAAACGTTGATCAAGGAATTCCCTCACGTCTGACAGGTACTGCGGCAGGGCATCATCTTGTTGCAAACACATGCGCCCATCGTGGTCTGAGGGATACCAGTTTCGATTTTTCCGGACTGCGGACGAACCTCTCCCTAACTGTTTCCACGACATCGCCAGTCACAGGTGCGCGGCCTGGCGCCTTTGTGTATAGCACAGAACAACCTGTTTCGGTAAATGTCTGGTGCCATTTGTACACTGTTGGTCTGCTGGGTGGGTTTTTGCCAAATTCTGCGTGAAACCTCCGCTGTATACTCGTTGCTGACTTGGTTTCTTCAAACCAGAACACGCACTTCGCTCTTTCCGCTCCAGTGAAAGACGTCATTTCCAACAAGTGACAGGTGGCGCGCCTGGCGGGCAACTGTGCAACTACAAACTACGTGAGTCAAAACTTGAAGTGTTTTTCAATATAATAACATATAAAACAAGTCTGTAAGTGGTTCCAATAAATAATTACACGTTATTGAAGTTGTAAACTACATAGAGAATCACCCTGTATAGACTGTGATCACCTGTCGTCCTTGTGTGTGTGTGTGTGTGTGTGTGTGTGTGTGTGTATGTGTGTCGTACCCGCACCCTCCTTAATAAAAGATAAACGGTTGGAGCGATTTCGATGAAACTCGGTACTCGGTAAGGTCATAGTACTGATTTGACCGACCCCGACCGTGCCCTTCAACTTTTATAAAACTAACGCAACTAACCCCGTGGCATTACAGCCCATGAAGGACCTAGACCTACCAATCGATCGCTGCCCAGCCATTTGGCCTGCAGATATTGGGGTGACACGTGGTCAGCGCATCGGATCCCCTCGGCCGTTAATCTTGGTTTTCGTGACTGGGGCGCAGCCTCACTGTCAAACAGCTACTCAATTGTCCTCACGAGGCTGAGTGCACCCCCTTCCAGCCCTCACGTCAGTTTCTAAAATCCCTGACGGAGTCGGGAATCAAACCAGGGGCCTCCGGGTGAGAGGCAGGCACGCTACCCCTACACCACGGGGCCGGTTCAACTTTTATAATGTCTCACCAATAAAACATGGTCTCGACAACCACAGATTTCCATCGATCTCGATCTAGGACAGCTGTTCTCCAGGGTCGTACGTTCATTGTTTGCAAGTCCACCTCCACTTCATCTTTCCATCGATTCCTTGGTCTACCAGGGTGTCCGCGTAGTCTTCTTTCCATTCTGGCTTTATATATAATTTTGGTGTTCTTTTGTCTTCCATCATTTCAATGCGGCCCAGCCATCGCAGTCTTTGCGATTTTATCTCCGAATTTATTACAGCAATGAAACTGATTTCTTTTTTTATGTTGATAGATGCAGTTAATATAAGTAGCATATACGAAAATCCTTCACTATATTATTCTGCTAAGATCCCTTTCCAGTTTTGTACCGAAAATAAGGTCCCATTAACACCAATCTACACATATGGGGTACCTACAGGTTCAGCATAACGTAATTCGTAAGCGAAACGCACTCACATACTCTTTAAATGCCTCTCAATTAAATAAATACCTTAAAACATGTATATTTACAGTGAAGTAATGAAAGAATGCAACCTGGTAACCATGGTAACAGAATCTCACAGGTCCATCTATTTCTGTAAGTCGCAATGCAATTCCAATTATTACATTACTGTGAAAGGTTTCCAGACGGTTATAAGGTTATCACTGAACCAAATTAAGCTGTAAAATTCATCAATACATACAGTATAATGCGCTGTAGGGGGTCAAGGGGCACTCTAGAAATTTTTCACGCAATTTTCACTTGTGAGTGTGGCACGAAAGGTATTTTTCACCCGACTATAAAGGGTCTCCGAAAACCACAGTTAAAGGCCCTTAAATTAACAGTGTATGTGATATTCCCAGAAAACTAACTTCGCTCTGATATACCAATGAAGGATTGACAACCTCGTAACCACTGCACCAAAAGCTGAATTGATCAAGTCTGATTATTCATACCACGGATAAATCAGTCATAGCATTCATGATTGAGATTTTGCTAAGTGTACTCTTTACAACTAGAATATTCGCGGCGAAGCCGTGACGGGTAATGCTAGTAGGCTATATAGTTCTTCACGAAACTACTTATTTTTATAGTGATGTTACTTATATCTGATATACTGTATCTGATGTTCTTGTACAGTCTTACCTGCCTCTAACAAAATTTCAGAAGACTCCTAAAACACTAAATATTAGCGTCGTCATCATCATCACTACCACCTTCAAGGCAGATGACCTTGATAGTCTGCTTGCTCCTTGAAACAACAATCACCGCCTTCCTCGCACATGTCACGCAATTTCAAGGAACTGGTGTCGTGGAATATCCTGAAACTAAGAGCAAATGAATAATGGACTTGTTTATCCATTTTAGGAGACTTCCGAGCAAATTAGTCCAATCGATTATATCAGAGCGGTGCCAGCTGTGAAAAGAAAAAGGTCATCTAGTGACGTCACGCGACAGCAGGTAGGCGGGCAGAGAGGTGACCAAGTGATTGGTGAAGTGAGACCAGCCCATGGTCCTGCCCCACGGTCAACCTGCTGTAGGTTACTGCTTGCCATCAAGAATCGTCACGAAGCTCATTTTTCTATTATTAGCAGACCCATGCGTTTGTGTAGGTATATACCACCCGTCTGGCTTGACTGTTGTGCGGGCTGGACGTGACACAGCTCTAGCAGGGGCTATTGTCTTGTAAATTTGTTTAAACGCATTTTATAAATAAATATATTTCAGTTGCCTTTTCACGAAATGCAAGGTTTTTGCTGTACTATTAAGACGATAGTCGCCTCCGTAGCGTAGCGGTCAGCATGGTTAGCTGCCGCCCCGGAGGTCCAGGGTTCGATTCCCGGCTCTGCCACGAAATTTGAAAAGTGGTATGAGGACTGGAACGGGGTCTATTCAGCCTCGGGTGGCCCAAATAAGTAGAGGGGGTTCGATTCCCACCTCAGCCATCCTCGAAGTGGTTTTTCCGTTGTTTCCCACTTCGTCTTCGGGAAAATTCCGGGATGGTACCTACTGTAAGGCCACGGCCGCCTCCTTCCCTCTTCCTAGCCTATCCATCCCAATCTTCCAACCCTTCCCATCCCTAACGAGGCCCCTGTTCGCTTTGCAGGTGAGGCCGCCTGGGCGAAGTGCTGATCACACCTCCCGAGTGGTATCCCTCCCGACCAGCTGTTCCAAGCTCCAGGACACTGCCCATACAGGCGGTACTGGTGAGTTCCCTCGCTGAGTCCGTGGGAACCACCAACCTAGAGGGTAAATTTACTAAATAAACATAAAAAATAAATTAAGACGATTTTGAAGATTGGATACTAACCGAACGTTCTGCTTCCTCTGGTTTAAGGGCATGAGCTGTGTAAAAGATAATACCTAATGTTTTATAGTATTACTAGCGGAAGCCGTGCGTGAACTCTCGTACAATGGGTTGTGTGCGCTCCACGTGTACCGACTACCAGCCTGGCACTAGTGCTTTGCGGGTTGTACGCGTCATAGTTATGCCAGGGGCTATCTGGGTTGTGCGCGCTCCACGTGTACCGACTACCAGCCTGGCACTAGTGCTTTGCGGGTTGTACGCGTCATAGTTCTGCCAGGGCTATCTGGGTTGTGCGCGCTCCATGTGTACAGACTACCCGCCTGACCCTAGCGCTATGCGGGCTGTACTTGACATAGTTCTACCAGGGGCTATCGTCTTGTTTATTTGTTTAAAATAACTTTATAAACAAATAGATATATTTTCGTAGAATTTTCAAGAAATGCAATATTTTTCATGTACTATTGAGACGATTTGGAAGATTTTGTTACAAACCGCACCTTTTAACATCCTCTGGTTTAAGAGCTTGAGTTTGGAGAAACATACACCTTAGCGTATTATACAGCCCCTTATTATTTAGTTTTATGAAACCCAACTAACATTGCATTTCTTCCGATGGTCCATATTGCTCTGCACTCTGACTGTGAGACAGCAATGTAATTGGGTCATGAGTCTAGCAAAGAAAAACCGACCGTAAACTTTTCCCCGCTAAATACTATGGTCCATTCTACTAACCTATGACTTATTTTTCCTTAAAATAACACACATACACGTAAAACGATCGAATTAACAGCTTACGCCACGTTATCAGTAATAGTTGAAAGTAAAATCAACACCATAATGATTGAAGGCTTTGACAAGGACTTAAACGTTTGAGGTGGGACGGCCACAGTAACTACTGCAGGTATTTACCATGTGTTGGTGGCTGAGTTGGTTAAAGCCTGACCGTACGTGGTGGGAGCGAACAGGTAGAATGCTGCTTCGAATACAGTGGTAGGCATACTTTTTTGAATGAAAGCCCACGCTCCATTTTAGTTGGGATGTAACTACATTGCCACGTTCATTTTCTTACGAAGTATTTTTGTGAAGAGTACGTTCAATTTTGCTGATTTACGATCGAATTGGAAGGTTATGCCACGTGACATGCAATGGCAGAAATAAAAAAAAACTGACATGGATACTAACATAACATATCGATGTGTCGCTCCGGAGGTCCGGGTTCGATTCCCAGCTTTGCCAATAAATTTAATACTGGTCTGTTTTTTTTATTTAGTCAATTTACCCTCTAGGTTGTCGGTTCCCACGGACTCAGCGAGGGAACTCACCACTACCGCCTCTATGGGCAGTGTCCTGGAGCTTGGAACATCTGGTCGGGATGGATACAACTGGGGAGGTGTGATCAGCACTTCGCCCAGGCGGCCTCACCTGCAAAGCGAACAGGGGCCTCACGAGGGATGGGAAGGGTTGGAAGATGGGGATGGATAGGCTAGGAAGAGGGAAGAAGGCGGGCGTGGCCTTACAGTAGGTACTGTCCCCGTTTACCCGGATAGTTGGCTGTCAGATATCCGCCCCCTCAATCGGATTGCCAATAATCAACCGCACCGGCTCAGCTACACCAATGAAAATGGCACTGACAGATACTACCGAGGTTTGAGCACAGAAGTTAACAAGAAATTATTGTGGAACACACCAAAATAGACGGGGGTTCATACTTACCTCTAATTACCACTTAAAAATTATCTCGGGGATTGGGTTGACAACAGGATCTCTAAAGTATGCTCCCACAATAACCTCCACCATGACATTTAAAATTGAACCAGAACGGAGACAAGAACTTTGAACTGTACAAAAGCTTTTATTTCAAATAAAGGGTATGATTTTAACAACTCAACAAAATAAATGTGGCTATCAGTAGCCCATGTCACTCTGACTATGTCCTCCTGTAGGACTTGCAAAGTTATCAAACAATATGTTAGCTCCCACGAGCTCAAAATAACGTAACATTCATAACACATTTGGACTGGAAAAGGAAGTCAGGACGAGACACATATACAGAGCATTTGTTTTCTTTTAATAAACATGACACTGATATATATAGGCACAAGGCCAGAATGTAGACGACCTTGCCCGCTGATAACCAGTTGTCTGGCCAGCTGCGGTCTACCCTTCAACCTGTCGCACACCTGTCAAATGGACTCACTTGTCCTGCTATGTTGCGTAAGAATCCAGCTCCCTCTCAAAAGTTTTAAATGTCCGCAAGACAACACAAATATAGTTACGCAAACCTTTCAAATGCTTTACTCACACACCACTGGATTATTCTGACAATCCCTAAACTTGTTAAATTAGCATTCAAATGTTTAATAAGCGTAGTATAGAGTATAAAACAAACTCTTAAATGTTTATAACAAAAGCTCATAAGTAATTTATAACAATTAGAAATTGTTTATAATATTGTTAAAGACAATTAAAAATTTAAACACGCCTCTAGCATTACTTTCGTTCCACATTATTGTCAAAGATATTTACATCATTATTTACAATATTAACATTTAAATTATTTAAATTATTAATTTAAGAAATACATTTAACCACATGTTCATCCGGTTGGTAATTTCATAATCGTGTCAATATAATCGACCAATGAAGGTTAGTTATACATATTTAATGTCACAATCTGGTTTAATAAAGGTTGTAATAATTATTATAATTATTTGTGACGGTAATCTTCATTCAAAATCTTATCTCAAATTCTTTCAATACTCTTGTTAATTATAACAGTAAATTCACTTGATTAATTTTCAAAGGACTAATACAATACACTCCATCGGAAAATACTTCGCTTACAAAATAATGCACAAAACTGCATTAAAAATAGGCCCAAAATTCATCATATATTAATATATATGGCATCAAAATCTTCCACAGAACTTACAAAAACCTCCACTAACAAATTCTTCAACATCATTAATTACTGTGGGAACCTCCTTCATTAATTCAAGGGCATTATACATCAGCGACTTTCAACACGTCCGCTGCACTAGCGATTATACATTCATAGTTCCACTTCAAAAATTCTTATAATCATTAATTGTTTCAAAACTGTTATCTTAAACCTTCGTGGATTTCATTCATGAATCGAAATGAAGTAAAAATTTGCCAATCACAAACAAATTTAATAGTGAATACGCTTATATACGCCTCTCTGGTCTATCAAAATTTAAGATTAACATCTTCAAAGAATTGTAGTATAAAAATACTATCATCAAACAAAGTGCAACTAAACTGCAAAATAGTCGAATAGAATCCAATTAGACTGGGGAATGCAAACATCATTATATAAATCTCTAATTGAGAAAAAACTCCTAACAAAAGTTCATGACTTTAATGCATTCAATAATTCATAATTAAAGTTCATCTTTCACAAAATTGTCTATGATGCAATGGTCGTTCATAACTGACGATAAATGTCTGTGTTGCAATCAATTCAAATAACGACTAGGATTTCCAAGATCGTCGACAACGTAATGGATTTTAACGCTCTAAAATCATTTAAATGTTCTTCCTTCTTGATGATGACAGAAAATTGGTCAAAATAATTAAACTGGGGTAGAATTACTTTAATAAAGTGACACGCTGTCTGAATTTAAATCTGCCATAAAAATCATTAACTTATAGTCAAATCGTGACTATAAAATAAGCAACTTACTGAAATATCTAAATATCAGTCTCAACTGATCCAAAATCATTTAACTATGCCCATGACATAACAATGTCTTAATAAATCGTCGAAAAAGGCATAACACAACAAGGTGTACTGAGAATAGGAATCTCAAACAAGAATATAGGGCAAAATACATGAGGACAGAAAATATGGGAAAATGGTTGCTCAGATATCGCTAAAAAACTCAAATAAAACAATAAACGTTCACGACTACCTTATCTGCCGATTGAAGTTCCAGAGGAAAATTCCCCAAAGAAGACTGCTGATGGATCCATTTCACCAACTTGAAGATGATCTCCATCTTCCAAACAGGAAACAGCACCCTCGGAGAACCGAACTGCTTCCTTCTCCGGAAATTGCACTGCTCCGTGTAGACGAAAGGCATCCTTCCGGCAAAATTCTTCTTTGTGAGTCGGGACTACCCTGACCTCTCTTGAAAAATCCCTGAAGTTCCAGTAGAAAATCGCCATGAAGTTTTTGTAGTAATTTCCATAGAAATATTCATATTCAAGGAGTATGAAATCGTTTCCATTGCTGTTTGATAGTATTCAGCGTTGAACCACGAAACATGGGTGTAGATGGTTATTCACCACATGTTCGCTTGTGTGGAATGGCGATTAGCGAAGTTCCATGCTGCTATCTTACTCCGTTAATATATGTCCCAATTGCATTAAAGTCCTTTAGCCTTCCATCTTCTCTTCGGTTATGGTAATAGTAGAACAAACTGCCATATTAAACTGCTCCATAATACTGTAGCGTTGTGTCACAAAAGCAATCTGAAGTCGCCCTATTGCACTAGCCGTGTCAGCCGTGGCGTAGAATCTGACGATATAAAGTGCTTCTCAGGTGGCGAGAAAATCACTTTTGTCAGTCGTCTAAAATTGCCAATATCTTCCAAAATAACTCCGCGAAATTGTTCAACTTTTCTACACTCCTTAATGTAGCACTGCCCAATAGAATTAGCTTATAGGCGACCGCTAACTGTTCATAGCTAATCTTGTAGACGCGTTATAATGTGCGTTTTAACTTCACCTAGTTTTACTCACTGTAAACTTGTACTGCTTGTCTGCTCGAATCTCGTTTAATGCGGTGGCTTCACCACGCGTTATAATGACGACTCTTTCTACTAATTTCACTCGACGTCTCACCGAAATGACTATATAAGCACTGATACTGAAGATCTGAGCTTAGGTTCTGACGATTTGAGATCTGACGATTTGAGATATGAGTTGAGATATATGACCGCTCTCTTCTGCGCAAGGCCTTTTATAAACTTCATGAGGGGCGTATCCATCCCTTCCATAGCGTGATACTGCGTCATCGCTAGAAGTTCCAACTTCGTCAATACATGACGGATTTTCAAAATTCAAAAACAGAAAATAAATTTCACCAAAATTCCAGATCAATGCCTCTACTGCAAATGGATTTCCACAATTCTGCATTCCAAAAGTAATAAAAATACCATAGTTTCAGCAATCTCCGTCTTCCTTCAGACTATCGTTCATTGGTTCGAGCCTCCCCTCCAATAGCGTAATTTCTTCCTCAGCGGAATTCCACGTTTTCTGCGACTGCGTCGTAAATCTCGGATCTTTCTCGAATAAATGCTGACGTCACAGAGAATCTCAGCTCAAGTAGCCTGCTAGCATAACGTCTGCGTCATCCGTGCTTACGTCATGACCATCCATATCATAACTATGACAGCCATAACTTTCTTCATAATTTCCAAAATAGCCACCGTGGTCTCTATATAATTCAATTTACGGGGGCATTCTCCCCTCACCACGTTTTTAAAACAGTTGCAAATTGTTTTTAAACTCAGTGTTACAAGTACCTCAACTCTCTTGAACACGAAATTGAATTATTACTGGTTTACTCTAGGATAGTATCTTTTCAAATTTCCAGCATTGAACTTGCCATAAATGACATTATTCTCATCATCGTAGAGTTCATAACAGTTGTTTCCATAGGCATTCGTAATTCTAAACGGACCCATAAACACAATTCCAAACTTGGGATAGATTTTCTTGCTCATATCAGCCTTGACAAGTCTGCGTAGTAATACAAGATTTCCAACTGCTAAGGGTGCACCAAAACGTTTTCCAGATACTCTTTTCAATCGTTTCTCTGCTGCTTTCTGGAGTTGTTCCTTCGCCTTTTCAATCCTCTGCTGCCTTCCTAGGTCGGGATCTCTAGGAACGTGGTTGAAAAGATTATCCCACGGCCTTTCTGGGTTTCTTCCTAGATGAAGTCGCATTGGCACTTCTCCTGTGCTCTCCTGCACTGTAGAGTTCAGACATTCCTCAATAAGGGGCACAAATCTCACCCAAACAGAATGATCATTTGGACAGAAAATTCGACAGAATTTCGAAAATTCAGCCATATATCTTTCTGAGGAATTCGATTCTGGGTAACGCACGCTTGAAAATAAGTGCTTAATACCAAGGCTTTCCATATCCGCTGCAAATTCCAAGGATGTAAACTGCGTTCCATGATCTGACAGTAGATATTCTGGTTTACCAGCTTTAGGAAATACAGCATTCTCCAGTCTGCTTACAACGTTCCTCGTGTTAGCTTTCTGCATGGGACTCATTGTAACAAATTTTGAGAAAACATCCACG
Organism: Meconema thalassinum; assembly: GCA_946902985.2. Classification (NCBI taxonomy): domain Eukaryota; kingdom Metazoa; phylum Arthropoda; class Insecta; order Orthoptera; family Tettigoniidae; genus Meconema; species Meconema thalassinum. The sequence continues at coordinate 108,134,671 of OX336400.1, forward strand.
GTAACCAACAGGTACTGGTTACCCTGATATCCCTTCGGACAGGGGCCAAATATATCCGTCGCCATGAGTTCGTTTGGTTTAGAAGGAATCATAGCCTTCGGTTTTCCTTTTAATAAAGCAGAAGCATACTTTGCTCTTTGACATTTGTCACATGATCGAATGACCTTGGCAATGCTGGAACGCATGTTAGTCCAAATAAATCTCTCTTTAAGAGTATTAAGAGTTTTATCTAAACCGGCATGTCCAGTTGCGTGATGAGCTACCCACACTAAATTGACAACAAGTTTAGGTGGCACGACTATTCGGAGTTTTGTAAGCGCAGAGTCAGCATACTTGCATACGATGTCTCCACTCAAGACAAAGTGTCGTGAATTTCTCCGTGTAGCTGCATAGTCAACATCAGTATTGTCCATGTAACCCTTGAGGAACCTGTACATTTTCCTTATTGGAGCGTGTCTCTTCTGTGACACACCGATTCGGGCTAATCTCCTAACGGTTTCTTGATCTTCTTGCTCCAATTGTACATGGTGTATCTGCACATTTTTAATAGGGTTACGTGATAGAGCATCAGCCAGTAAGTTATCTTTCCCAGGCTGGTGGACGATAGTGGCGTTAAACTGTTGGGTGAACAAAGCCCAACGTGTCAGTCTATCACTCGACATGTCAGTTTGCAGCATAAACTGTAGTGCTTTATGGTCAGTAATAATGATGACCTTATGTCCCAGCAGGATTTTCTTCCACGCTTGCAAAGCTGTCACAAAAGCTAACGCTTCAAGTTCAGTCGTGAAGTAGTTTTCCTCGTGTTTCTTCAACTTCCGACTAGTGAATGCATTGTAGTGCTTGTTGCCTGCCTCGTCTTTCTGGTATAAGACTGCACTAATGCCTATTCTTGATGCATCAGACTCAATATAGAACACCTTCTCAAAATCTGGGTACTCCAGTTTCACGTTATTCCTGAGCATCTCTTTTGCTTTCTCAAAAGCCTCGTCTGCAGCGGTACTCCATTTCCATCTGTTATTCTTCTTGAGTAAGTCATACAGAGGAGCCATAATTTCAGAGTATCTTGGACAGTGGCTGCTAATAAATTGGCATGCGCCTACAAATTCTCTGACTTGTTTCACCTTAGTTGGCTTTGGAAATCTCGTGATCGCCTCTACTTTTTGCATGTTTGGATGATATCCATCTTTATCAATAGTATGCCCCAAGTAATTTATCTCCTTCTTCAAGAATTGACATTTTCCAAAATTGACCTTGATATTGGCCTCCCTTAAATTCTCGAACAACTTTCTCAGGTGCACTAAATGTTCTGCGGCGCTGGGTGAAGATACGATTAAATCGTCAATGTAGCAGATTACATTTTCTTTCACTTCGTCAGTGAGCTTACTATCAAGTGCTCGAATAAGTGCTGGTCCACTGTTAACCATTCCAAAAGGCATTCTGACAAAGACCCATGACGTTTGGTCAAATAAGAATCCAGTGTACTGCATACTATCTTCTTCTAGTTGAACTTGATAAAATGAAGACGTCAAGTCAAGAACGCTGAAACATCCTCTCCCTTTGAATTTTCGAAGCAGATCTCTAATCTTGGGTGGTCGGTCATTTTCTGGAAGAATCATCAAGTTGATGGTCCTGGCATCGAGACAAAGACGTATCTGACCATTACTTTTCTTCACTACTGTGATGGGGTTTATATAAGACGACGCCTGTTTTTTAATAATCCCGTCTACCTCCATTTTTCTGATTAACCCTCGTACTTCTTGATAGTATTTCTCAGGTATGGGGTATATTCTCTTCTGGTAAGGGGTTTCATCTGTCAGCCTTATCTTGTATTTATAATCCTTAATCAATCCAGGCTTTTCATCAAAAATATCTTGGAATTCCTTTATCAGATCCTCAAATTCCCCCTGAATTTCTTCAAATCCTTCAGTTTTTCTACTGGGTATTTCTGCTAAATTTTCCACTTCATTAATTATGGTATTCAAAATTTCTTCCCTAAGGTCTATTTCCAGACTGTTTTTCACGTCCTGTTTTTCTATCTATTCTGTGATCATGTACCCATCATTAAAGCTAATACTTCTGTTCTTCATGTCAATAATAGCTCCAACCTTCGATATAAAATCGATTCCAAGCACCATATCAAAATTGATCTTGCTCACCACAATAAAGATCTGTTCATAATTCCTTCCATTGATCTCAAAGTTCAATAACACTTGAATCTTGCACTTCACTGCCTTATCTTGGAAAATCCCTCTCACTTTGACGGTAGAAACAGGTAGAACTGTCATGTTCTCTCCTCTTAGCAGACTTTGATAACATTCCTCTGAAATGATGGAGATAATTGCACCAGTATCCATCAGGGCTTTGTACTGTTGGCCATCTATCAGTACAGAAATAATAGGTAAGGCACATGGTCTTTCCTCTTTAACGATACCCCTCTCTTCTAGCAAATCTTCATCAGTAACTTCATATATCTCATTAATTGTAATCAGGTGTGGTGTGGCAATGCATTTACAAGTTCTCACTGTCGTTGAGAAATCGGCGTTTTTTTTTGTGTTACTGACCTCAAAATTCTGCTGGCTCGTAGAAGGCCCAGGATCGATTACAACATCCTGCCTTTTCTTTTGGTTTTCGGCTTCTTTTTCCCGTAATTCTTTCAGGTATTGCTGGCTTTCCCTCTCTCTTTCCTGATACTGATCGGGTGTCATAACCTGACCTTGAGGATTCTGATTTCTATTTTGATTCTGGTTATTCCTATTATAATTTCTGTTATAACCATTATTGTTGTAGTATCTGCCTCTTCCATTGTTGTAATTTCCTCGATTATAGTTCCAGCCTCTTCTCTGTTGATACGGACGGTAACCTTGCGATCTGTTATTTCTAAACTGATTATTCCTGTGAGGACCTACATTGTCAGTTTTCTCTTCATCTGGCTTGTCAGTTTGTTGGACTTGGTCCATATATACAGTATTTATTTCTTTGAAGTCATGCCTTTGACCTTTCTGTACCACGTTAGGCATTGGACTTGTGTAGTCTAACCTCCTCAGTAATTCATCCATGCTGGTCAAATCCCTGATGTTTGACGAAATGATTAGTCTCCTCACCTCCACAGGCAGCATACGAGAAATCGCATCAATTAATTGCTCCGTTGACAATGGGGGTTGCAAAAATCTCAAGCGGGACAATTGACTCGTAAAGAAATCAGCGTACCGTGTTGGAAGAGTACCTGAATATTTTCTTGAATAAACCTCCGCTCTTAACGAATTCTGCGCTTCTATGGACCAAAATCGTTTGATTAATGCCTCTGCAAACTCGTCAAAGTTACTGAATGTGTATCTAAAAGCTCGAAACCATTCAAGGGGTCCTCCAATCAAAAATCTTTCCACTATCTTCATCTCTCTCTCTCTCTGGGAATGTGAGCTTCGATGAAATAATCTTTGAGGTTCCTTATATATTCTATAGGCGTCAAACTATCAGTGTTGCTGAATTTTTGCGGTTTGTCTTCAAAATTCCTGATAACCGTCACGTTCCTCGGATATGCATCCGGGTAGTTTTTCCCACTATCTCGATAGTTCCACTCAGGTTCCATATTCCTCTCGTCATCTTCCTCCCTGAATCTGGATATACGTTCTTCAGGAGTCACGTCTCTCTCTTCTGGAGCTAGGTTATATCTTCTGGCGTAATTCCTATTGGTTTCGCAAGCCAAGCCATCTGTATCCTTGTCAGTGATTTCCGTTAAGACTTTCTTGATTAACTCTTCTTTGTAGGTCTCCATCAAACTAGCTTCTCCTAGCTTCAAATTCTGCAGTTTGCTCGTCGTTTCATTCACATCAGAGACAACTTTATGAATCTGTTCCTCTAATGCAGATTTTAATGCTTGCACATCCTGACCTAATTGTGTTGTATCTTCTACTTGTCTCTCGGATAGCGAATCCATCCTGACGCTTAAATCTTTCCTAATCTGTACTACTTCATTGTTAATATCTATTTGGGTACTGGCAAGTTTCCTTTCAATACGTTCCTGAATTTGGGTTACATGTTCCCCACTTGACCTATTCCACTCGTCTTTCCATACTGCTACATTTGCCGTTAACATTTCTGCTATGTCTACTTCGATATCTTCTTTCAGTAATCTATTATGGTCTAATAGCTGGGTTCTCATGACCTCTACATCATACTTTAAACCTGGTAAAGACGCTGTCGTTCTAACTGACTCGTCAACTAATCTAGTCGTTAATGCACTCATATTACGCGTACAAAGGGTTTTCGAATTTTCTATCTCTTCCCTGACTTTATTTACATCAGTTTGGACTTTAGCAATATCTACGAAAACTGTGTTGACTTCTACTTGAATCTTATTTATATCACTTTGCATCTCATTTACATCCGAATGAATGTTATTAATATCAACCTGAACATTGGACACATCAGTTCTAACATTTTGGATTTCTCTTTGGACTTCCTCAACCTTGTCCTGGACAGTCGCAACATCATTTTTAACAACAACTACTTCAGCCCTAGCACAAGAAATATCACCTCGGACATTAGCCACATCTAGATTCAACATTGTAAGATCTTTCTGTACCTTAGAAACGTCAGTTTTAACATCAGAAACATTTTTATGCACATTGGACACATCTGTGCGGATGTCAGTTACAGTATTCTCGATTCCTTGGGTATTAATCTGTAAACGCGACATATTATCCTCTAAGTTAGCAGAACTAGTCTGAAGAACCTTCAAACTTTCATCCATGCTAGCTTTCAAATTACTAGCATTCTCCTCCATCATCTGCTTCATACTGCTATTCATGCTTGCTTTCAAATTATCAGACATCTCCTCTAACATCATCCTCAGACTTTCATCTGCCATTACAATATTAATTCAAAAATAGACTGCTGTAGGGACATACATCAATAGAGCAAAATAACAACATCTGAGCAACACTTTTTCACCATATATATGTTTGATCAATTTTCTGTCTTAAATCTAACTTATAACTACCTTATAATTAACCTTCGAAGACCCTTCATGTTGAAACAAACTCAAGCACACGTCCAAATTTCCCTGGCTCATTTTAAAATATCCTAACACAAATAATTTACATTTACAATCCAAATAATTTAATTTTATCTTTAATATGACTGAAACATGTCATAAGCCGATCAAATAAAATAAGATTCCAGATCATAGGTGATTTTCCTAAGTTTCCAGCCTATTTAACCTCTCAAGTTATATAAGATCTGATCTTTTCTGAGTGTAATTTTCCTAATACAATACAACATTTAATTCCTATATAATCACACTCTTAAATACTACAATTGGCCAAGACATCTAACAAAGAATCAACCTCTTTATTTGAGTCTAATCGAGCCACACGTTTTAGGTTTGCCAATCCTACTGGCGTTCAACCTGGTGATCCACTTATGATGAACAAGCCCCATACGTTGACTGCGCCAATCCTTCTGGCGTTCAACCTGGTGATCCAGTTATGTTGAACCAGCCCCACGTTTTAGGGTGCCAATCCTTCTGTCCCCGTTTACCCGGATAGTAGGCTGTCAGATATCCGCCCCCTCAATCGGATTGCCAATAATCAACCGCACCGGCTCAGCTACACCAATGAAAATGGCACTGACAGATACTACCGAGGTTTGAGCACAGAAGTTAACAAGAAATTATTGTGGAACACACCAAAATAGACGGGGGTTCATACTTACCTCTAATTACCTCTTAAAAATTATCTCGGGGATTGGGTTGACAACAGGATCTCTAAAGTATGCTCCCACAATAACCTCCACCATGACATTTAAAATTGAACCAGAACGGAGACAAGAACTTTGAACTGTACAAAAGCTTTTATTTCAAATAAAGGGTATGATTTTAACAACTCAACAAAATAAATGTGGCTATCAGTAGCCCATGTCACTCTGACTATGTCCTCCTGTAGGACTTGCAAAGTTATCAAACAATATGTTAGCTCCCACGAGCTCAAAATAACGTAACATTCATAACACATTTGGACTGGAAAAGGAAGTCAGGACGAGACACATATACAGAGCATTTGTTTTCTTTTAATAAACATGACACTGATATATATAGGCACAAGGCCAGAATGTAGACGACCTTGCCCGCTGATAACCAGTTGTCTGGCCAGCTGCGGTCTACCCTTCAACCTGTCGCACACCTGTCAAATGGACTCACTTGTCCTGCTATGTTGCGTAAGAATCCAGCTCCCTCTCAAAAGTTTTAAATGTCCGCAAGACAACACAAATATAGTTACGCAAATCTTTCAAATGCTTTACTCACACACCACTGGATTATTCTGACAATCCCTAAACTTGTTAAATTAGCATTCAAATGTTTAATAAGCGTTGTATAGAGTATAAAACAAACTCTTAAATGTTTATAACAAAAGCTCATAAGTAATTTATAACAATTAGAAATTGTTTATAATATTGTTAAAGACAATTAAAAATTTAAACACGCCTCTAGCATTACTTTCGTTCCACATTATTGTCAAAGATATTTACATCATTATTTACAATATTAACATTTGAAAATGAAAATCCACAGCCTGCTTCCAGTCTCCGACCGGGTCAGGAATGGAATGAATGAAGCCCCCATCTAGCGGCGAGGATATGAACTGTACCGGCTGCCGAGGCCTGACGCACTCCTCTGGGGCAATGATTAAATGAATGACAGATGCAATGAAATGATAGTGGAGAGTGTTGCTGGAATGAAATGTTCGCAGGGAAAACCGGAGTACCCGGAGAAAAACCTGTCTGCCTCCGTTCTGTCCAGCACAGATCTCACTTGGAGTGACCGGGATTTGAACCACGGACCCAGTGGTGAGAGGCTGGCGTGCTGCCGCCTAAGCCACGGAGGCTACAATATTAACATTTAAATTATTTAAATTATTAATTTAAGAAATACATTTAACCACATGTTCATCCGGTTGGTAATTTCATAATCGTGTCAATATAATCGACCAATGAAGGTTAGTTATACATATTTAATGTCACAATCTGGTTTAATAAAGGTTGTAATAATTATTATAATTATTTGTGACGGTAATCTTCATTCAAAATCTTATCTCAAATTCTTTCAATACTCTTGTAAATTATAACAGTAAATTCACTTGATTAATTTTCAAAGGACTAATACAATACACTCCATCGGAAAATACTTCGCTTACAAAATAATGCACAAAACTGCATTAAAAATAGGCCCAAAATTCATCATATATTAATATATATGGCATCAAAATCTTCCACAGAACTTACAAAAACCTCCACTAACAAATTCTTCAACATCATTAATTACTGTGGGAACCTCCTTCATTAATTCAAGGGCATTATACATCAGCGACTTTCAACACGTCCGCTGCACCAGCCATTATACATTCATAGTTCCACTTCAAAAATTCTTATAATCATTAATTGTTTCAAAACTGTTATCTTAAACCTTCGTGGATTTCATTCATGAATCGAAATGAAGTAAAAATTTGCCAATCACAAACAAATTTAATAGTGAATACGCTTATATACGCCTCTCTGGTCTATCAAAATTTAAGATTAACATCTTCAAAGAATTGTAGTATAAAAATACTATCATCAAACAAAGTGCAACTAAACTGCAAAATAGTCGAATAGAATCCAATTAGACTGGGGAATGCAAACATCATTATATAAATCTCTAATTGAGAAAAAACTCCTAACAAAAGTTCATGACTTTAATGCATTCAATAATTCATAATTAAAGTTCATCTTTCACAAAATTGTCTATGATGCAATGGTCGTTCATAACTGACGATAAATGTCTGTGTTGCAATCAATTCAAATAACGACTAGTATTTCCAAGATCGTCGACAACGTAATGGATTTTAACGCTCTAAAATCATTTAAATGTTCTTCCTTCTTGATGATGACAGAAAATTGGTCAAAGTAATTAAACTGGGGTAGAATTACTTTAATAAAGTGACACGCTGTCTGAATTTAAATCTGCCATAAAAATCATTAACTTATAGTCAAATCGTGACTATAAAATAAGCAACTTACTGAAATATCTAAATATCAGTCTCAACTGATCCAAAATCATTTAACTATGCCCATGACATAACAATGTCTTAATAAATCGACGAAAAAGGCATAACACAACAAGGTGTACTGAGAATAGGAATCTCAAACAAGAATATAGGGCAAAATACATGAGGACAGAAAATATGGGAAAATGGTTGCTCAGATATCGCTAAAAACTCAAATAAAACAATAAAAGTTCACGACTACCTTATCTGCCGATTGAAGTTCCAGAGGAAAATTCCCCAAAGAAGACTGCTGATGGATCCATTTCACCAACTTGAAGATGATCTCCATCCTCCAAACAGGAAACAGCACCCTCGGAGAACCGAACTGCTTCCTTCTCCGGAAATTGCACTGCTCCGTGTAGACGAAAGGCATCCTTCCGGCAAAATTCTTCTTTGTGAGTCGGGACTACCCTGACCTCTCTTGAAAAATCCCTGAAGTTCCAGTAGAAAATCGCCATGAAGTTTTTGTAGTAATTTCCATAGAAATATTCATATTCAAGGAGTATGAAATCGTTTCCATTGCTGTTTGATAGTATTCAGCGTTGAACCACGAAACATGGGTGTAGATGGTTATTCACCACATGTTCGCTTGTGTGGAATGGCGATTAGCGAAGTTCCATGCTGCTATCTTACTCCGTTAATATATGTCCCAATTGCATTAAAGTCCTTTAGCCTTCCATCTTCTCTTCGGTTATGGTAATAGTAGAACAAACTGCCATATTAAACTGCTCCATAATACTGTAGCGTTGTGTCACAAAAGCAATCTGAAGTCGCCCTATTGCACTAGCCGTGTCAGCCGTGGCGTAGAATCTGACGATATAAAGTGCTTCTCAGGTGGCGAGAAAATCACTTTTGTCAGTCGTCTAAAATTGCCAATATCTTCCAAAATAACTCCGCGAAATTGTTCAACTTTTCTACACTCCTTAATGTAGCACTGCCCAATAGAATTAGCTTATAGGCGACCGCTAACTGTTCATAGCTAATCTTGTAGACGCGTTATAATGTGCGTTTTAACTTCACCTAGTTTTACTCACTGTAAACTTGTACTGCTTGTCTGCTCGAATCTCGTTTAATGCGGTGGCTTCACCACGCGTTATAATGACGACTCTTTCTACTAATTTCACTCGACGTCTCACCGAAATGACTATATAAGCACTGATACTGAAGATCTGAGCTTAGGTTCTGACGATTTGAGATCTGACGATTTGAGATATGAGTTGAGATATATGACCGCTCTCTTCTGCGCAAGGCCTTTTATAAACTTCATGAGGGGCGTATCCATCCCTTCCATAGCGTGATACTGCGTCATCGCTAGAAGTTCCAACTTCGTCAATACATGACGGATTTTCAAAATTCAAAAACAGAAAATAAATTTCACCAAAATTCCAGATCAATGCCTCTACTGCAAATGGATTTCCACAATTCTGCATTCCAAAAGTAATAAAAATACCATAGTTTCAGCAATCTCCGTCTTCCTTCAGACTATCGTTCATTGGTTCGAGCCTCCCCTCCAATAGCGTAATTTCTTCCTCAGCAGAATTCCACGTTTTCTGCGACTGCGTCGTAAATCTCGGATCTTTCTCGAATAAATGCTGACGTCACAGAGAATCTCAGCTCAAGTAGCCTGCTAGCATAACGTCTGCGTGATCCGTGCTTACGTCATGACCATCCATGTCATAACTATGACAGCCATAACTTTCTTCATAATTTCCAAAATAGCCACCGTGGTCTCTATATAATTCAATTTACGGGGGCAGTATCATCCCGGCATTTGCCCGAAGACGAAGTGGGAAACAACGGAAAACCACTTCGAGGATGGCTGCGGTGGGAATCGAACCCCCTCTACTCATTTGGACCATCCGAGGCTGAGCAGACCCCGTTCCAGTCCTCATACCACTTTTGAAATTTCGTGGTAGAGCCGGGAATCGAACCCAGGACCTCCGGGGCGGCAGCTAACCATGCTGACCGCTACGCTACGGAGGCGACTAATACTGGTCTGAGGGCTTATATTTGGCACACTCTGCCTCGTGAAGCAAATCTGAGAAGAGGTGGGTTCGATTCACACCTCAGCCACCCTCGAAGTGCTTTTTCGTGGTTTCCCACTTCTACTCCGGCCAAATTCCGGGGCAGTTTCTATCTTAAGGCCACGGCCGCCTCCTTCCCAATCCTTAATTGCAACACATTATTACAAGCCCGCAATAACTCAGGTTATCAGACAAATTCTACACACACACCCAAGTACACGGGGCTAATTGACCGCGATGTTCTAGCCCCTCAAATGAAACAAAACAACAACATACCGAAGGAGATTCTGATCGCCAGTGCTCTCATCGAAGTATTCGTATTCCTTAGAATTTCCCATATTAGCCTACTTTCACATTTTGCAAAAATGAGGAAAAAGTAGACGTATGAGATCGGGCAAATGTCTGTCTGTCTGTCTGTCCTTCTGTCTTTCTGGCTGTGTGTGTGTCCCCCCTATCAACTCCTAAACGGCTGCACCAATCGAAACAAAATTTGGTAGGAGTAAAGATCTATACCTGAATATCTCACGGCCATATTTGAAATTGATGTCAGTGCTACCAAGTGCTGAAAAATCGCAATTGAAATTTGAGCTCCATGTTGGATATCTTGGAAGGTATGAATGGGAGCTATTTCAAAACTGGCACACGTATTGACAATAACATTGCAGTTTAATTTCCAGAAGGCCATACATGGCAGTGTTGCCAAAATGATTATAAGCCTGATGATAAGTCCAAATTTTAAATGCATATAACGTCTACACTATCAATTGGATTTCAACCAAATTTCGTATTTGCTATGTGCACTTAAACAGATATGACTGAGTGTATTCTTAAGAGCGACCAGGGCTGCCAACTGTTAATAAATGCTCTCATTTTTTTAAAATCCAAATACCCATATATCAGAAAGTATGCAAGCCGACAGCTTTAAAATATGCACACGTATAGTACCTGACATTCTATATTAATTTGGAGTAATTTATATACGTCAGTGCTACCAACATGATTCTAAGCCTGCTGAGATGTCCAACTTTAAATATATGTAACTTCTATACCATCATTTGGATTTCAACCAAATTTCATGTGTGCTTTGTGTGCCATAACAGATATGACTATGCCGATTCTTAAAAGTAACCAGGGCTGCCAACTGTTAATAAATACTGTCTCTATTTTTGTTACCCTAATATCAATATATCAGAAAGTATGCAAGCCAATAGCTCTAAACATTGCAGTCGTATAGTACCTGGCATTCAAAATTAATTTGGAGTAACTAATAAACGTCAGTGCTGCCAACATGATTCTAAGCCTGCTGATAGATCCAATTTTAAAATGCATGTAACTTCTATACTAACAAATGGATTTCATTAAAATTGGTACAACAATAGATCATATTATTTCAGATTATTTCTGACCAACACATGTATGTCATTGTTGCCAACATGATTTTACGCGCGCTGTTAGATCCAATGTTTAACTGCATGTAACGTCCATGCTATCCATTGGACTTCAACCAAATTTTGTTTTCTGTACCTTAAGAGATGGAACTAAGAATATATTCAGTCACCAGCGTTGCCAACTATAGTTCTCTATTAGGGTACATTATACCAGGTACACAGTATTTCGAACTAATTAGAAATTTCGATATTACCAACTTAATTTCGTCATTATTCTAGTCAGATCCATATAGATTAATCATTGACATGAATCTTAAATTTTAAGAAAAGTAGGCTCTTTAGTTCGTCACGGAACTTCTTGTTTTAATTTTGATATTAAATGTTAACACAAAGTCTTAGCATATCTTTAGGCCCGTATCACACGACACTCGCTGGCAAGGTAGCTGTTGTGATCGCTGGTATAAAATCCTGTATGATTCTGCTCATCCTCGTCAGTACACCTGCTTTTATGACCGAATTGTGTCACACGCTAGCATTTCATGCACCAAGTTCAATGAAATAAAACATGGCGAAGGGTTGTCGTTTAAGGGTATTATTTGCTGTTCATTCGCCTTATTAACGCAAAGTGGTCACAAAACTTGCTTTAAGTAAATTTGCAAACATGCGAGATACTGAATGAATACATTCCAATCAATATTTAAGTCTGTCTGTTAGGTAGTCAGCCCGAAGGCTGGTTTGATCCTCAAAAAGTACCGCCGTTAGGTTATGTGGGTATTTACCCACAAAAAAAACAGGCAGCGCTATATTGAGGCATACTAGGCAAGAAGAAGAGTGAGGTAGTTTGCCATTGCTTTCCTCACTGAGTCAGAACAGCGGTACTAACCCTATGAGTAGAAAATTTCACAGCATCCACAGGCACTGACTGTGCCCTGAATGTCATTACTAAGCACTACCCATACCTCAGCAGCTTCCATATAATCACAGCCATGAGACATCGGTGATAAGCCGCATTTTACTCTAGACTCTGCCAACAGACAATAGACTATTATGCATTCATCAAGAGACGGCAAATATTTCAGATCTAATTGTAATAATGAATATTTTACCATACGCGTTAAGAAGAAGCGCAACAAAGAGATTTGGAGTAGGGTGGAAGAGTGTGCGAGTGGTATTGCTTCCGCTTGATGTTTTGAAGATCCCGGGTTCAAGAATATAAAACGGCGCAAATTTTTAATTCTCCTTAACTATTATATTTTACCCTCCCTACCCAACACCTTCCATACTACAAGCCTGCTCGCTCCGTGGGTGACGTCACGCAGTGTAGGTTTGAGCAGACGAAATGCTTCATATTATGCACTGTTCTCAGTACGAAAAATTTTATATTGCAGTGCGATAAATTTTATATTCCACTGCTAGGACTCAGCATACCAACGCTAAATTATATTCTTCCACTTGGCCGAGAAGCATACGAAACGGTACTTCATGGTGTGTGTGGAGTGTTATATTTTGACAGATAATGGCAGGACAGAGACTATTATACATTCGTAAAGAGAAAGTCACCACACAAAATATGGTAGGCCTACTGTTGATTTAACTAGGAATCATGATCGGATCCTATTTTAGAAGTGTCCGCCTCGTTGCGTAGTGGCTAGCACTCTAGGCTATCACCGCAGAGTCCCGGGTTCGATTACAGGCTCTGCCAATACATTTATAACTGGACTGAGGTCTGGAACGGTGTACACGCGGCCTCGTTTTAAGGGGCGGAACTACGAGGTCATCTACCCCAAACTGTGAAGAGGTGGATTCAGTTTACACCTAGGTCATCCTGGAAGTGGTTTTCCGTGGTTTCCTACTACTACTCCAGGCAAGTGCCGGGATAGTTCTTAACTGAAGGCCACTGCCGCCACCTTCCCAAACCTCATATGAATCACAAATTCACACACTAATACAGCCATCACCGTGGCACAGGTTATCAGACAAATTCCACACACACTGAAGTATATGGGGCTACATGTAGCAAAGCCCCTCAATTAATCAACAACACATTTTAGTACTAGTACCAGTGAATACACTTGCAACTTGCGCACGAGCAGATAGCGACAACATCTACTCTGCATAGTTTGAGCCACTTTTGCCGAACAATATTTAAGATTTTTTAAAATTGCAATTTACTTGCTTTTATTGTTACTTAATTGCTGTAATAATATTATTATTATCATGATCATTAATAGCATGAGTAGCATGTAAGATTAATACAGGTAGCCTACTCTTTACTATGATTGTGTTCTGGTAAATATACAGTACACCGAGGAAAGGAAACAAGGAGGGAATTATATTAAAGACAGTGTATAAAATATTATGGACCACCTCATGGCACAGTGACTAGCATTATTGGCTGTCGCCCCAGAGGTCGTGTGCGTTTGCTGGCTGTCAAGAATTTTGAAGTCTTGGTCTGGTGTCCCAGTGCCGTGATGGTAAATCGGAACCTACCGGATGCTGTGGCAGGAGGTGGAGTGCAAGGGAACTAGTCACCCTACCATACGTAAACAGCGACTCAGGATGGCTGGTTACTGATCTCTCGACACAGCCAGGGACTCTAATCGGGTTGCCTACATACCTCGTGGATATGGCACTCTTTGATTGAAATTTATGAGAACAAGGCTAAAATATCACTTCAAAAAGTACTGATACTGCATCTAAGGCAGTTCATTACTTCACAATTTGACAGGTATCACTAGATATTTGTTAAGTTCGGGAAGACATAATGGGCTATTGAAATTTACAAAATCTTATTCAACTTTAGATCTAGGCTAAGATATTTCCATTATAACCTCAATTTATGTTGTTATAGTTAAACAATAAACAGTGCATTCATTACACAATCATATTTTAGAAACTATTTACATCAAGTGAAAGATGAACAAGAACAAGTAGTTCCGTGAAGAACTATACAGCCTATTTTCATATATCCTACTTATGTTAATTGCCTCGATCAACATACAAAATATCAGTTTGATTGCTGTAATAGATTCGTAGATATCGAGAACCAACTAAATACTGCGGATGGTTGTCATGTTGGATTTTTATTTATGTAGGTCTTAGAGTTATGTGCTGTTAAATGAAGATAATTGTGTACGTGTAGTATTCAAACTTCAATCGCATGATTAGGACACAAGGAGTAAAATCGATACTTTAAAATTTCGCACAGCTGCCATCTTGTGGTTATGGAAACAATTGAAAAAATTAAATGGCGGTGGATTAACATTTGTATAAGGATTTACTGCACCAAGTGTCACTGCACTCGTATGGATAAATTGCGGAAACGACCACCTAAATATTTATACTTCGCGTCATCGCCATGTTGGATTTGTGATCACCAGGTTATTGAAAGTCCTATTGGTCTTATGAACATTAAAGAATTCAGTTTGATTGCTGTAATATATTCGTAGATATTGAGAACCATCTAAATATTCGGATGGTCGCCATGTTGGATTGTTATATATATAGGCCATATAGTCATGTATCATTAACGGAAAATTTTTCCTCAGGTTCACTATTCAAACTTTCACTTCGATCGCATTATTACTACACAAGAAATAAAAGCTTAATTTTAAAATTCGCACAGCCGCCATCTTCAGGTTATGTAAACAATAGAACTAAATTAGATACCATTGCATTGCAATGTGTATAAACATTTGCTGTACCAAGTTTCATTGCGTTTGGATCATTAAATCGCGAGAAAGGTCTATTTAAAATGTTCAAATTCGGTTGGCCGCCATGTTGGTTTTGTAGTTACCAGGTTTTCAAACGTCACAAAGGTGAACTTCTAGTAGTTCCCTTTATCACCGTACAATATTCCATGGTGATATCGGTAATAGTTTCGGAGATATTGAATGCTGGTGAAATATTTCGCACAGCCGCCATGTTGGACTGGTGAGCCGGAACAAAATTTGAAGGGCACGGTCAGGGTCGACTGGAATAGTGCTATTAACGTACCGAGTTTGATTGAAATCGGTCCAGCCATTTAGAAGTTATTAGGAGGGGGACACACCATCACATACACCATCACACACACACGCACACACAGACGGACACACGGTCAAAAGGTGATCTCATAAGCCTATTTTTTCATAAATGAAAATAGGCTAAAATGGATAACATTAATCATTAGTAATACATGATTTGAGAACTACAGTAGGCCTATATTTCCTGAAGAGAATGAAAATGTAATAATAATATGAAATATGAAATATGCGCTTTCCAAAAGATGTGAAAGACACTTGCTATACACCTATAAGTTACATGAAGTATAGTCATTGCACTGTCCACAAATAAATCAAATGAATGCCACTGAAAATTACGACTACATAACAGTTAATGTTCTCTTCACCCTATGAAAGTCACATCTTGTAAGTCCTCAGGCACCAGGAGGACAGTTCTATCTGTGATAAATGTCAATAGTCAACCTTCTTTATCGTTTTATTTCTATGACTGATTTCTTTCTCCAATCATATGGGGGAGGTTGCTGGTCTCTCCTGGATGCAGACCCTGACCAGTACATCCAATTTAAGTGCAATTACTCCTACGGCAGATGGCAATCTGCAACATAATGTAGATTTTACATGAAGCTAAGAACTCAGGAACTAAATATTGTGGATGGTCCACATGTTGGATTGCTATATGTATAGTCCATTAAAGTAAAATTATTGCGTAGGCTCATTATTCATACTTTTATTTCGATCACATGATTACGCACAATATATAAAAACTTATATTAAAATTCGCACAGCCGCCATCTTGAGGCTATGTAAACAATTGAACTAAATTAGATACCAGTGCATTACAATGTGTATAAACATTTCCTGTACCAAATTTCATTGCGTTTGGATCATTCAATCACGAGAAATGTCTATTTGAAATTTTCAAATTCGCTTGGCTGCCATATTCGTTTTTCAGTTAACCGGGTTTTAGAAGTCTTATAGGTAAACTTCTAGTAGTGCCCTTTATCTCCGTGAATAATTTCAAGGTGATACCGCTAATAGTTTCAGAGATATAGAATGCCGGTGAAATATTTCGCACAGCCGCCATCTTGAGGTTATGAGAACAATTGAACGAAGTTAGATGTCGGTGCATTACAATGTGTATAAACATATACTGTATCAAGTTTTATTGCGTTTGGTTGGTTAAATCGCGAGAAACGTCTATATAAAAGTCGCAAGTTTGCTTGGCCGCCATGATGGTTTTGTAGTTACCAGGTTTTCAAAAGTCACATAGGTGATCTTCTAATAGTTCCCTTTATCACCGTACAAACTTCCAGGGTGATATCGGTAATAGTTTCGGAGATATTGAATGCTAGTGAAATATTTCGCACAGCCACCATGTTGGATTGGTGAGACGTAACAAAATTTGAAGGGCACTGTCACGGTCGTCCGGAATACTGCTATGGACTTACCGAGTTTCATTGAAATCGCTCTTGCCTTTTAGATTATATTAGGGGGAGACCCACATACACACGAATCACACACGCACACACAGACAGACACACGGACAAAAGGTGATCTCATAAGCCTTTTTTTTTCATAAATGAAAATAGGCTAAACATACGTATTCAGATTTTTATGGCGTTCATATTCTTAATAGAAAATGGAGTGTCATGGCCTCTTACAGAGATAGATGGAAACCTGGTAGTCATAGCTTGAGCTACTGTTTCTGTGGAGAAATAGAGTGGCATGGCCTCATACAGAGATAGATGGATACTTGGTGGTCTCGTCCACGGCCGACTAGATGCGAGCTGCGCTCTATATCGGCCTTGCCATTCCCTCCCCGTTAGAGCCCATGCATAACGAGTAATTGAGACATGTCCTGTAGTTGCCGATAGAACCCACTCCCACCCAAGTATAGGCGCGATTAATTGTGTTTCTCACTGTGATACGTTTAGAACAACGAAGTTTTGTTTCAGTTTCAATTATTGTAAGTAGTCGGTATTAATATACTGAATTCCTTTTTTTTTTCATTTTGCACTTTCAATAGGAAGAAATTAGGAGATGTGCTTTCCTTTCCAGATTTTACGTGAGACAGAGATAGGTGTGATGATTGTCGTAACGTGATTTCCCGCGATAACTTTGTTCCGGACAAAAACTCTCCTTGGCCTGTTGTGTGAAGTCGTCATATTGAGAGTCCCGCACCGTAGTTGTGATCGTTTAAACGTGTACCACGACTGCGAGGGCAGCTGTAGCAAGTCCAGACATCGTAGGTTCGAATCCCAGCACCGTTAAGCTATCTTGAGTGTGTTTTTTCTGCACTCTGTCCAGGCAAATGCCGGGGTAGTACTTGACCACTGCTAGTAACGCACATGATAGGGACTTCTTAGTCACTGAGACCTACGATGATATCCAATTAACTAAGGAATCAACCGTCCAGTACATACCCATAAGTAATCTTCTGAAAAATGGGTATCTTAATGTTTACTTGCGATTCTGTTGAATCATTCTTCAGTACATCCCCCATCGGATCACGACTAATGCGATGCGTGTTTGTTGACCACGGGACCCCAGCTGAGTGCGTTGTTTCCACTTACATGTGCCGGGCTCCCTTCTGTCATCTTTCCTGTCGACCACCCTTGGTCACCTCTCGTTCACTTACGACATTACGACACGCCCCCTCCTTCAGGGGCTTACAACTTGTGGGACGCTGGTTAGTGATCAGGGGGCTCCAGCTGATTTCGCGATTGCTTCCACTTAATTGTGCTGGGGTCCTCTCTGGCATATTTACTGTCAGCCTCCCTTGATCAACTTTTGTTCTCTTCCGACCCTGATGGTATTAGGATATCCTAGGTCTAAGGAGTATTTCAAATTTCCGCCTTAATTGGACCTTGTTTCATCTTTCCTGATACCCTCATTCTTCAAAATGTCAGATCTCTTGTTTTTCTTTTCATCATATCTCTTGCCTTCCGCACAAGGTCATAAAGGAGACAGGGTTTGTGTATCCCCACCACTGGAGGTGCTACACCCTCAAGGGCTCACGGCTGTTGAGTTTGGAATGATAACTGAGCTGGATCTGTTTTCCCCTTTTTCCAGTGATTCCGGGGAGTACTCTGTCCTATTTCTCTTCCTATCAGCCTTCCCTAGCACACCTTTTTAAATCCGTCAATTCTCATTTTTTGAGGGTTGAGAGCATTTATTTTACCAGCATTTAATTTCCCTTATTCCTTTTGTTCTCCTAATCCGTAATTTGGTTGTAAGTTGTTATTTTTAGATCTAGTGTTAATTTTATCATCAGTTTCATTTTCATCCCAAAGAATTAGAGGCCTATAACCTCCATGATAGGCACTTTAACATCAATTATCATCATCAAATTACAATTTCAGCAATATCTTTTCCGAAATGAATGAATGAATGAATGAATGAATGAATTAATTAATGAATGAATGAAACGTTTATTGCAGCAAAATTGCCAGAGAAAATACATAATACATGTGAAAATAATATTATTCGCCTATACCTATCACTGCACAGATTCGTTAGAATATTAGTCTTATTTTTCACATATTCGCATGATATCGGGAACATTGATTATGACATAATTCACACACCCAGTCCTCATTTGGGTAATGAAATCGTTAGTTGGTGCATAGCTTGTGGTCAAACCCGTGTACTGCAAATCGTGAGATGGCGTGTCTCAGTTTATAGTTGACCTGTCTCCAGTTATGTGTCAGTATGACGTCTGTTGTATAAAACTCAGTCCAAATGTTGTTCCTTATTCTAAGTAATATTTTAAAGATTTTCTCATATGCCATTGTGTATGGAAGGTGCAACTGCAACCTCATATCTTCTGTGAAGAAGTTTTCTCGAAACATAATATGTCAGTCTTGATGGTGCTTTTATTCCTATTCCCAGCACTCTTTTCATTTAGCGGTCCTTGATATTTTCTAGTGTTAAGAGGTCTGTGACAGTAAGAGTATCTTATATAATGTTGAGTCCGTAGGTAGCTATCGGAATTATTACAGTTTGGAAGAGAATCATTCGAGCAATACCACCGCAATATTGCACCAATCACGTTTCCGACCATGAAAACTGAAAGTCTGGTTTAAGTTGTATTCACAGTGGAAAGAATTTCTTGTATGAAATGTTTGGATTGCATTTCTCAGAACTCTAATCCTTTATACTCATTAACCTCTCCGCATCAGCGGTCTTACCAGAGTCATTGCAGAGAAATTGGTATCACCGATGACGAATATTATTGCGGAAATCGAAATGCCGGTTGCTTCCAAATAACTTCTGTACTAACCACTCTGCAGGAATGTTCATGAAGTTTTATAAAAATCGAGTGAACCTAAATATATTCTATTTTAATTAGGTGCGAAGGTATGTTTAGTTTCTCTCATTTAATATCACGCTATTGTATTTTGTGATATAATTCGCATTTTGATATTGCGGAATTGTATTGACAAATAATGTCAAGTCATTGTTATGCTATACTGGGTTGACAGTTCTGTGTGAGCAGTTGAGTAACTAACGAGATTTCTTGTAAAGAGCTTCATTTTCTATACCGGTAGTGCAGAGCACAACTCGCATCCAGTCGTCCGTGTCTCGTCTTCAGCTACTGTTTTCATGGAAACGACCTGCCTTGCCATTCTTTCATGAGTTTATTTTAGGACTTAATTAAAGTTTTCTCGAGTGCAAAAGGGCCGAAATCAGAAAACTGAGAAAGACTATCGAAAATTCATATATAAAGGTCCTAAACTCTGTGTATGCATAATTTGGCTAAGATTGGTGGAACGGTGTGGATGTGTATATGGAACAAATCCACCCACCCACCCACTTACATACATACAGACTTTCACTTTTGTATATAAGATATAAAATTGGAAATTTATATCTGTCCGAGATTAAAAGACTCCGACACCGTTTAACCGATTGCATTGAAATTTTGTAGGGTTGTACTGTAGTGCACACCCCAAGGAAGGTTTTTGGCAACAATAATTTTAGATAGCCCTCTCAATTCCTTTATTTAGGCCCTTTGGCACAAATCTACACCGTTCCACCAATCTGAACAGAATTATTCGTACTTACCATTTGGAACAAGACGAATAACTCTATCTACTTGAACATTTGGACATTTCGTTCATTTAGGCCCTTTGTCACATACACTGAATTTCCATGCCCCACAAGCTTTATATTTTTATTTAATGGTGTCATCACGGGGATGGGGACTTACTGCATTGGTGAGGATTCGTTATTTTACAGTATGAGCGGAGAAATATTTTTTAGGGTCTTTCTTTTATACCAAGGCCTATTTGCCATCTCTTGATGAATGCAGTACGTTTATATTTGTCTGTTGGCCCAGGCTAGAATAAAATGTGGCATTTCACCGATATTTCAGTCTCACTCATGGCTGTGATTATATGGAAGCTACTGAGGTATGGGTGATGCTTAGTAATGACATTCAGGGCGCAGTCAGTGCCTATGGATGCTGTGAATGGTTCTACTCGTAGGGTTAGTACTGCTGTACTGACTCAGTGAGGAAAGCAATGGCAAACTACATCACTCCTTGTACGCGTCAATATGGCACTGCCTCGGGTTTTTGTGGGTATCTACCCATATTCCCTAGCGGCGGTGCTTCCCGAGGATCCAACCAGCCTTCGGGCTGACTATCTATCTATCTATGTGTTGTTGTTTCATTCCCTCGCCCCCATAGGGGCGAGGGCGGGCCGTCGGCTAAACGAGTAGCCCTTTGGCCGTAGGGTAAAGTAAATTGAGAGAAAAAAATTAAGTGGGAGGGGAGTGTGCTATGGCACACGTATGTAAAAGATATATGTGAAGTTGCTGGCGTAAAGGTCACCGCGACCCAGGAAGCCCCCCAGGGAAAAGGCCCCCCACCGCACCCCATCAAGGAGTAACCCCCCAAATAATCCCCGTTTATTAAGTAAAAATATATACAGACATATAAGGTGTGGGTAAAATACAAAATAAATATATACAGTGGCTGTGTGGTTCTTTACACAGTTAAATACAAGTCCAAATGTTCTTAAAGTGTTCGTCCTGGAACGGGGGAAAAGAAAACAAGATACATGAACATAAAAATGAAGGAAAAGTCAAAATATAGTTCGTAGAAGAAAAAACAAAACTGTGATTAATGGACACTATGATCGTGCACTAGATAGACGGCATTGCGTCATTGAGCGAAGCACTGGGGAGCACAGAGGAGCACGTGTGAATCAACACTGTGTAGTTGAGTGATCGGAGCACTAATTCTTGGAGATGGGGGCGGAGCACTTGTAAAAAACACTGGGGTGCGAAGACGGAGAGCATGTAGAGGGTCAACGAAGATGGTGGTGTGCACTGAAGAGGTATTCGGAGATCTGCAGTTGGAGAAATGTAGCCAGGAGCAGGCTATGCGCCTAAAATAAACTCGCTGCACTAAGGGCAGGCCAGAAGGGCCGACACCCCTGAGGTCGAATTGGAAATCGAACGTTCAGGAGAATCAGGAAAAAGAAGAAGGCAGGGGTGAGGGCAAGCTAGGGGGTGGGGTGGAAGTTATCAAGTAATGGGTGGGGGGGAAAGGATGAGAGTTGGCGGGTGTGCGGTGGTCATAAAGGATATCTTGAGCGAGAGGAGAGAGAGGAAGAGCTTCAGTGAAAAATGGTAGGGAAGAGCTTTGGGCGCGTGTGAGGTATTTAAACGAAGGGAGTGAATATGGCTTAGAATAGTTGGGAAGGTATAGTAGGGGGCAAAACGGGCAGAAGGGGTATCCAGTTTGAGATGATAGGCAATGCGAATGGCATGACGGTCGAGGCGGTGGAGCTTGAAATAGAGGGGTTGTGGGGCAGTAATCCAGGTGAGGGAGGCATAGGGAAGGAGAGGGCGAATAAAAACTTTGTAGATGTTGATGATTTGGGGGGGTTTAAGGCCCCAAGTGTGTCCTGTGAGGGAGCGGATAGCGGTGATACGATGGTAGGCACGGCGGTAGAGGGTGTTGAGGTGATGTTGCCAGCGAAGATTATTTTGGAAAGTAATGCCTAAATAGACGGCGGTAGTGGATTCGGGAATAGGGACGTCATGAAGGGTGAGGGTGACTTTGTTACGGGGACGGGTGGTACGGGAATTTTTACGGAAAACGACGAGTTGGGTTTTGCGAGCATTAACGGTGATATGGGAGGAAAGGAACCATGATTCGAGGTCAGAAAGATAGGATTGGATGAGACGAGTGAGCTTAGGGGCAGAGTGGGCAAGGGCAAGAATGGCAAGGTCATCGGCGAATTGGTATAGACGAAGAGGTGGTGGTGGGTGGGGAATGTCATAAGTGAAAAGGAGGTAGAGGAGGGGGGAGAGAGGTGATCCCTGAGGGACACCAGCGCGGAGAGAGAAGATGGAAGAGGAGATGTTGCGAATACGGACGGAAGCAGTACGATGGTGAAGGAATTGGAAGATAAGACGAATAAAAGAAGGAGGTAGGGGAAGATGACGGAGTTTATACATGAGGACGGGGTGGTAAACGGTATCAAAGGCTTTTTCAACATCGAGACAAAGTAGAGCGGCGGTAAAGCGAGGTTTAACATAGGAAAGAAGGGAAGAGCTGAGATGCAAGAGGTGGTCATGGGTGGAACGTCGGGCACGGAAACCTTCTTGGGATTCAGGGAGAAGATGGAGGGATTCTAGGTAGGAGCTGATACGTTTGGCGAGGATAAGTTCGAGGATTTTCGATATGACGGGGAGAAGGCTGATGGGACGATAAGAGTGGGGATCAGAGGGGGGTTTCTTTGGTTTGAGGAAAAGTAGAATGGAAGCGTGGCACCAGTGAGAAGGGTAATGACCGGTATAGAGAATGGTGGTATAAATGGCGCTGAGGGCGTGGAGAAGGACCGGCGGGGCTTCTTGGATGTGGCGATATGTAATGGTGTCAGCGCCCGGGGCGGTGGGTTTGCGATGGCGAAGGACAAGAGAGATTTCTTCGGGCGTGATAGGGCGGTTGAGAGGGTGATTGTAATCGATATGGGTGAAGTGGTCGAAAGAGGGAAGAAGGGAAGGGGTGTGAGTGGGGTCATTGAGGTGATGGAGTAGAGCAGAGTCGGGGTGAATGAAGTGAGGGTTGGGGACGGGGGAGAACACGGTGGTATAATGATTGGCGAAGAGGTCGGCTTTAGCAAGATCGGTGGTAGGGACGAAGGTAGGGGTACGAACGGAGTAAGTGTGACGGGGAGGTTGGGTTTTGGTAAGGCGACGAAAAGTGGACCAGAATTGAGAAGGGTCAGGAGTGTGGGAGAGATTCGTACAGGGAGTATGCCAATAGGAGCGTTTGATGGCTTTGATGTACGATTTGGCGTGACGTAGGTGAAGGCGGTGTTGGCGGAGAGAGTTAGGATCACGGGTACGGACATAGGCACGATAGTAATCATGAGCGATGTTAAGAAGACGAAGGGCTTTGGGTGGAATGGGAGGCTTAGTAGGATGAAAGGAGCGGCGTGGTATGTGGAGACGATCGGCGGTGAGAATAGCGGATTCAGTTTCATGGATAAGGGCTTGAAGGTTAGGAAGAGAAAGTGGGGCAGTAGGGTGGGAGAGAAGTGATGTGATAGTAGCACGGTAGGCGGGCCAATCGGTGTTAGTGAAACTGCGGGAGGGGGGAGGTGGGGGTTTGGCAGTGGAGTGGGGAAAAATGTTGGGAATGATGATGAGGGCTGGTAAATGGTCGCTGCCAATGGAGGGGAGGATGCGAACAATAGGAGAAACGCTGAGCGTGGGAGACATCAGGATAATATCAGGGGTAGTATTGGAAATGGGTCGAGTGGGGGAAGGGAAGGGGATGTTGGCTCCTCGGATGCTGCGAAGAAGGGTGTGAAAAGCTTGGGTTTGAGCGACGTTATAAGAGTGAATGTTGATATCGGCGACGAGAATATAGTTACGAAAAGTATGATCAATGTATGTGAGAAAGTCGAGGGGAGGAGGGGTACGAGGGGGGAGATAGAGAGTAACGATGGTAAAGGTTTTAGAGGGAGCGGAGACTTCTAAAATTAGATATTCGGTGAAATGGTTGGGAAAATTGTAATGATGTTGAGTGACTGTAAGGTTACGGTGGATGCCAACAGCTACACCTCCTCGGGCTGCAAAGTGAGGGCGGTCAGCACGATAAAGGGTATACGGAGGTAGGTCTAGCTGTTGGGTGGGAAGGAGAAAGGTTTCGTTAAGTACTACAGCATCCGGGGAGTGTTGGTGAAGGGCAAGGTCTAGGGTCGGCTGGTTGGCATAGATAGAACAAATGTTATCATAGAATAACTTAAACGCTATTGCATGATTAGTGGAGAGGAGCTGCGGTTAGCGGGAAGAATGCAAAGTGCATTCTATTGCCCGCATAGGCTATATCCAGATGAGTGTTAAACACCAACCGGGCGGCCGTTTGGATGTGCTGGGTGATGAGGGGGCGTTGGAAAGGGAGGCAATTTTGGAGAACCATGGTAAGGAAGCGTAAGATGTTTTCAGTACTGGGGGAGGGGAGGACAGAGGAAGGGCGGGGGTGGGTGGATCATGAGATATGACGGGAATGACAGTTTCAGGTTCTGAGGGAAGGGGAGCGGGGCGGCTGCGGCATTTGAAGCTGAAGGCGGGATGGGGCTGGGAACAGTTTATACATTTGGGAGAAGTACGGTTTTCACAAAGAGAAGTAGGGTGCTCCCGGCTACATATTCCACATACCTGAGGCTGGATGCAGGGGGCTCCCGGGGCGTGGTCGTACCGCTGGCATTTGTCACATCGGATGCGCTGCGGGGCGGAGGCTCGGGATGGTTCCACTCGGTGACGACGAGCATAGAGTACGGCGCCATCCCGCAGGAGAGAGTCCAGGGTGCCAGTGTCGCGACTCAAGATGCGGACAAGGGATGTGGTACCAGCGGCGTTCCGAATGCGGGTGACCTTGAATATGTTGAAACCCTGTAGCTGGAGTTGCTGAGCGATTTCTTCGTCTGTGTAAAGTTGGTCGACGCCGTAGGCGACGACTGAAAGGATGGGGGTGGGGCGGGTAGGGGGGGGGTGGGGAGACGGGGGGTTTGGGAGACAGTAAGGTTAGAGGCCCGTGTTCGGGGCCCGAACTGCTGCAAGCCTATGACGTTCTTGAGGTGGGAGTAGAACGGCTTGCAAGTTTTAATGTTGTAGCCCTCGCGGGTGCGCTGCAGTTCGAGCTTATAGGAGGCGATGTCGGGGGTGAAGGAAGACAGGATGGTGTAGAGGGAACGGGGGTTGGCTTTTTGAAGGTCGATCTCTGTCATCTTGATGACGTGGAATGGGGGAGGAGGAATGGGGAGGGGGGAGACGATGCTCCTCTGTCTGACTTGCGGATGAAGGGCAGGGTTCATGGCGGCGGCTGCGTTACTTCGCACGGGACCAGGAATGTAGGCTGGCTGAGCTGGCAGAGGTTGGGGGAACTGTGAGGGAGGTGGCAAGGTGGAGGGTGCCACAATAGGATGATCTATGAACTTCAAATGAATTTGTGTTCAATACCTAACCTAACATTCACTTCTCCATGACTACCATAGTCCTTTTCTCACTAACCCGTGAAACGTACCAGTATGTTGTCCCCAAAATATAAGCAGAGCATTGTTTCCATGTTTTCAGGACTTCAACCAATCAAGTCTGAGAAGGGACTTCGTTATCCCGCATCGTATGAAACGTTTATATTTTTAGGTTTCTTATTTTCTATGAAGGGACTATTTCGATGAAATTTAAAGTAAAAAATTAAAAAATTATCTTATTACCAGCGTTTCGTTGGCATTTGACATTTTAGAGAGGAAATAACATATTTCGCAAAATAAATTTATTTCGGGATATTCAACAAGATAATAGATACAGAAAACATACCTAACCAGTGGCTGCTAAGTACGATAATATTATTGTACAAGAAGGGAGCACGTGATGATCTAGACAACTACATACCAATAACTCGGATCTCAAACAATATAAAGTGTTTATTAAAATTTAATAATAATATTATTATTATTATTACTGTAAATATTGTCAATTCAAATAACTGTACAGTACGTATGTAGTTAGTTTTAGTTGTAAGTAGGTAGTTAGTTTGTCTATTAAGATATATGTCATTGTTCTATTAGACTGTGGTGTGTGAGTGTGTCTGGTAGCAGTTGCATTGTTTATTAGTTATAGTTCATTGTTTCAGTAGACTGTGAGGGTGCATGTGAGTGTGCCTGGTGACAGACTGTTTTAGTGGTAGTATTTGTTGTTGGTGGAACTTTAGTATTTTTTTCGTTAGTAGAATTTTGGTATTTAATTGTTAGTACGGTAGAAGGTTAGTATTTTTGTTTAGTAGAATTGCTCTTTACTTATTCTGAAAGGGAGTAGCAGCCTTTCAGAATAAATCAATTCTTTACTAGACTTATAGACGGTTAAGATATTGATAATATAAGCCTAATAATGGCTACACTGCGCCCTGCTGCACGGCTGAAAGCAACGGGAAACTACAGCCGTATGCTATTCCCGAGGATATGCACCTCTCTATGCATAATTACATGTGATGATGGCCTCCTCCCTTGTAAAATTTCAATCCGGAGGTAAACTAGTCCCCCGTTCGGATCTCCGGGTGGGGACTACTCGAGAGGGGGTTAACATCACAGAAGTGACAAAGAGGAAATCTGACATTCTACGGATCGGAGCGTGGAATGTTAGAAGTCTGCTAGGAAGTGGAAAGTTAGAAAACTTAGAAAGGGAAATGGATAGGTTGAGGTTGGATTTGTTTGGGATTAGTGAAATGCGCTGGCAGGAAGAACAGGACTTTTGGTCAGGAGACTATAGGGTCATTAGCACTAAATCAAACAATGGCCAAGCAGGGGTTGGCCTCATATTGAGTAGGAAACTTGGACAGCGGGTGGAATATTATGAACAATATAGTGAACGGATATTTGTAGCAAAAATCAATACTAAACCTACCTGCACCACAGTGGTACAAGTCTATATGCCTACCAGTCAAGCTGATGATGAGGATGTTGAAAAGGTCTACGAAGAAATAGACGAAATTTTGAGGTATATCAAGGGTGATGAAAATGTTATAGTAATGGGAGATTGGAATGCTGTGGTAGGAAAAGGGAGAGAAGGGAAAATAGTAGGAGATTTCGGATTAGGTGAAAGGAATGATCGAGGAAGCAGGCTGGTAGAATTCTGCACCGAGCATGAGTTGGTCATAGCTAACACCTTATTCAATAACCACAATAGAAGAATATACACATGGATGAGACCAGGAGATACAGGGCGTTACCAAATCGACTTCATTATGGTCAAGCAGAGGTTTCGAAACCAGATTTTGGATTGTAAAGCATATCCTGGTGCTGACATAAACTCTGACCACAATCTGGTCGTAATGAAATGCAGATTAAAGTTGAAGAAACTGAAGAAAAGTCAAAAGCCGAAAAGGTGGGCAATAGACAGACTGAAAGAGAAGGATGTAAACGAAAGATTCAAGAAGAGTATAAAGGAAGGACTAATGAAAAACCCTAAACAAACTTCAATTGCAGACGAATGGGCACTTTTGAAGAATGAAATAACAAAATCCGCAGAAGAAAACATTGGTAGGAAAGAAAGAATAGGTAGAAAATTGTGGATCACTCAGGATATACTAGAATTGATGGATGAAAGGCGGAAACACAAGAATCTAAGAGATGAAAAGGGGAAAGCAGAATACAGACGTCTGAGAAATGAGGTTAACAAGAAGTGCAAGGAAGCGAAAGAAGAATGGTTGAAAGAGAAATGTGCAGGTATAGAAAATTGTCTGAAATTAGGTAAAGTAGACACAGCTTATCGAAGGATTAAGAATACTTTTGGGGAAAAGAAGACTAAGTGCTGTAATATTAAGGACACAAATGGAAAGCCTCTAACAGATAGGGAAGAAAAGGTTGAGAGATGGAAAGCTTACATAGAGAGTTTGTATAAGGGAAAGGAGATTGAGAATCATGTAATGGAAAGGGAGGAGGAAATTGATGAGGATGCGAAAGGAGATTTAATATTGAGATCAGAATTTGATAGAGCTTTGGAAGACTTAAGCAGGAACAAAGCACCAGGCATAGATGATATACCGATTGAGTTGCTACGCTGCATAGGAGATGAAGGTCTGATCAGGTTATTTCACTTGGTGTGTAGGATTTATGAGACAGGTGAGGTACCCCCTGATTTCAAGAAGAATGTAATCATCCCTATACCAAAGAAAGTGGGAGCTGTCAGATGTGAAGATTACCGTACAATCAGCTTGATTACTCATGCTTCAAAGATCCTGTCTGGGATAATTTACAAGAGGATTGAAAGCCAGATAGAAACGGAGTTGGGTGAAGACCAGTTTGGTTTCAGGAGAAATGTAGGAACAAGGGAAGCTGTACTAAGTCTTAGGCTGATTTTGGAAGGTAGAATAAGGAAAGATAAGAGAACGTTCATGGCTTTTGTAGACTTAGAAAAGGCTTTTGATAACGTTGATTGGACTAAATTGTTTGACATTTTGAAATCGATTGGAATAAAGTACAGAGATAGGAGGGTGATATACAATCTATACAGAAACCAGACAGCAGTCATTCGAGTTGAAGGACATGAGAGAGAAGCTGGTATTCAGAAAGGTGTAAGGCAAGGCTGCAACTTATCACCCATACTTTTCAATCTTTACATTGAACAAGCAATGAAGGAAATTAGAGAAAAATTTAAAGTGGGAGTGAAGATTCAAGGAGAAATAATTTCAACGCTGAGATTTGCTGATGACATCGTCATCTTGGCCGACAAGCCTGAGGATTTGAATGAGTTTTTGAATGGTATGGACTCCGTCTTACAGAAAGAATTCATGATGAAAATTAATAAATGTAAAACAAAAATACTGGAATGCAGCCGAAATAAATCAGAAACCTCTATGGAGATCAAATTGACAGGTGAAAAGCTGAAGGAAGTAGAAAACTTCTGTTACTTAGGAAGTAGAATAACCAGTGATGGACGAAGCAAAGAGGATATAAAAAGTAGGTTGGCTCAGGCAAAGAAAGCTTTTCTACAAAAAAGGAATCTGCTGACATCGAATATAGATTTAGGTATTAGGAAGTCATTTTTGAAAGCCTTTGTCTGGAGCGTGGCGCTCTATGGAAGTGAAACTTGGACTATTGGTGCAGCAGAAAAGAGGAGAATAGAAGCATTTGAAATGTGGTGTTACAGGAGAATGTTGAAGATCAGATGGGTAGATAGGGTTACAAACATAGAGGTATTAAGACGAGTGGGAGAGGAGAGATGTTTCTGGCGACTGCTAATGAAGAGAAGAGATAGGTTGGTAGGACACATACTAAGACACCCAGGAATAGCAAGCTTAGTTATGGAAGGAAGGGTCGAGGACAAGAACTGTAGGGGTAGACCAAGGTTAGAATATGTTAAACAGATTGCCTCAGATGTAGGGTGTGTTAGTTATGTAGAGATGAAACGATTAGCTCAGGACAGGGAGGCATGGAGAGCTGCATCAAACCAGTCAAAAGACTGAAGACTCAAACAACAACATTAAAGATGAGATTCCACTCACCGAGTCCCCCATAGTCGCGGTTGAAGATGTTTGTGTGGTATAGACGGATCCAGATGACGTAGTAGATGCTGGGCCACAGACACGTTTCCGGGGTATTTCGGCATTAGGGTCGAGATCCTCCGCTTGGCGAGGGCACTTAATTTGTTGTGTTTCCATGGATGGCGATGGAGGCGATTCGAAAATGCTTCGAGTAAGCACAAGCGGAGGGGGCGTATTTTCCTCACTCGACATGTTGAATGGGCCAGGCAAGAAGACAGCACAAAATGGCAGCGCACACGGTAACACGTGGTCTGAGAAGGCCGAGATATGAAGCGGTTGAAACTTTGGCGCACAAGAGTTCACTTGGTTTTCTGAAAGTACTTCCACAAGAACAACACTGAAAGAATTAATCCACACGAATAAATAATTGTGCAGAGTGACTGGCCGAGATTTACTTAGTAACAGAGCGAGTGTCGGGCTGACTACCTAACATACAGAATTTTTTCTTCTTTGTTGCTTTTCCTGTACGAGTGTTTCAATATTGAATTCATCTGAAGAAGAAAAAAAGTCTTGGTATATATAGTTTCAGAGATGATTTGATAATAATCTTCTAATTTTTGTCGTCAAATTTCAACATCACATAGAACCTGGGTCCTATTGGGGTGTGGATATCACCTCTAGATTTGGTCATCTGGGTGATATGGTGTTCTGAATAGTATTAGTTTGTGTTGTGGCCGCAAGGTGTCTCTAGACTGCTTTGAGTAGTTCTTATTTAAGTGTGGGTGGACATATAGATTCTTAGAAGATATTTATTAAGTATCTCTTTGGTATTCGTTATTGGCCTAACCAAATGCACATATTATTATGAACCTGGGATTCTAAGAGTTTATCTGTGGACTACCAGTTTCCTCTAGAAATGTTGCTGATCGACAAAACACGCAAGGCTAATAACATTAAGAAAAAGAATCTCACAGACCTTTAAAATGTAATAGTTAAGTTAGTAATGCATACAAAGATTATTATAGTCCTTAAATTCAGTTATATAACGGAAATTTCAGGATGAATATATTAATAAGCTACAAGCAGGGTAGATCCGACGTGACGTACCCACCCACTTTTCAAATTCGACACTATTTTGATCAGATAAAAAGCACGCTCAAGGACTTTTAGTGGCAACAATATAGCTCATCATAACAACGACCTTCCTCCGGGTTGCATACAATACGACACAGCGAACGAAGGTTCGATCTCTTAATATCATATTGTGTTCCCACTCAACGCCGGGCGTTACGCTAGTAAAATATACTTTTCTAAAGAATTATACTCTGAGTATTGTATCCATCTGATATTATATGGAGCACATGTGTTCGTATCCCGACTGCTCACGGTCTTTCGAGGTATGGTACGTCCTCCCACTGTACGATCACATGCTCAGGATTTGATGTCTAGCAGGTGACTACTCTACATGGAAAAACAACATATTCCTAAATACTGAATTTAATCTTAATAAAATCATGGCAATAACACAACAAAAACACAAATTGCATGTACATTAACATCCCACAACACAAATAAAATATGTGGAGCGCACAGATGATGATTACATACAGTCATACAAACACTAATCTGATTCATCCGCACTCCGCAGCTCTGATTCACTAATCCAAAGATCAGATCTACTTTAATCCACTGAGCTCATAAGGCATGCTGCAACACCTTTGTGAGTCGTTAATAAGTGTGGCGCTTCACTGCACCCAAATCTATTCTACACTTCCTAAATTATACTCTTGACATTGACGAAATGTTCATATTGTCTTTCATATAGCTTGATTAACATCAATTAATGCATCACAATACAACCGACAGTAGTGGCTACGCTGGCTAAAGCGCAGCATTAGGTCATGGGGCCAAGCTCTCTGCTGACTCGGTAGACGCGTGGGTTCGAGACCCACCGTCGGCCGTCCTTGAAATGGTTTTCCGTGGTTTCCCATTTTCAACACCAGGCAAATGCTGGGACGGTACCTTCTGACAGGCCACGGCCGCTTCCATCCACATCCTTGCCCAGTTTCATTAACCTTCATTCATTTTATCTCTCATTAACTCCTCTCATGAGGTTGGCGTCAGGAAGGGCATCCGGTCGTAAAACCATCGCCACAAAGACTTCCATCGCATCTCATCCCCGACCCCGTTGGAAAATGGGAATAATAAGGGGTTGACATACAATGCATCACAATACAACAATCACTAAAATAAACAAGTTATTTTATATCACTTAATTACCTTTAAATGCAATCATTGCTGACTTAATCACACTGTCCGGTATGCACAGGAGCCTTTATATTTACAATTATGATTCAACAATATCATTCTGATTGCTTTGCTTTACGTTTGTTTAACATTGTTTTGTTTGTGTATCAATCGTTTTACTTTCCCATTTGTTTCAAACGCAATATGAGTACCATCGCTCTCCACAACAACCATCATTTAATGATTAGCTTCACCATACGCCATTCTTCAGGTCATTATTAAGTCCTTACTAGCGTTACAATTGTGTCAAGCCGTGCTCTAGTGCTACCCGTCCGAATAAATTAACATTAATTAGGCATTTACTTCTTAAAAGTGCATTAACAGGATTAAGAAAAGTTAAATTGTCACAAGACATTAACATGGTCAAATATTATGCGATTTTTACGATCCTTCGAAATTTCTGCATGTTCAGAAGGCGTGCAATTCATTTAGGCGATAATATCAAACATTATGTAATTAGTTCAGGATATCAGTTTATGTATTGCAATAGCACAGTAACAATTTACCGAGGGTCGCGGTCAGTTAGCTTCCCCGTCGTGTGGACAATAGGTTCACTAAGCCACGCCTTTAAACAAGATGGCTGCCTTCCCAATCCACTCTGTCTGGTGTCTATGACCTAGACTTCACATATTTGTAAACAAAACCTCCAAGGTTGCATACCTTTCACATTCAGGGGTAAAATTAGGATTCTGTCATTCTATGAGCGGAATCTACCTAAATATTTACTTCCTACACTTAGGGTAATTATAATTGGCTCAATACGGCTCTCAATTAATATTCTCAGCAAGAGATGAATAGCTCTGCCGTCCTGGGGATATAATCTGTGG
The DNA here is from genome assembly GCA_946902985.2 of Meconema thalassinum. NCBI lineage: Eukaryota > Metazoa > Arthropoda > Insecta > Orthoptera > Tettigoniidae > Meconema > Meconema thalassinum. The sequence goes on from OX336400.1 coordinate 108,167,802, forward strand.
CTCTTAATTGCGTGCGAGTCGGGTTTCCATTTGTTATCGCGCTCCACGGTACGAATATTTGATAGGGAATCGCCATGATCCCTCCACGATGCATTGTGGATCAATTATTTTATTAGCTGACTCAGGGTGACACAGTTAATCCCTAGTCGCCACAAGGAAGCTGAATATGGGTAAACAGGCACCTTTCCTGTCCCAACGCTGTCCCTATACACTGGTACGCACTCTGGCTGTGCATTACTTACTGCAGATTCGAAGAATGGCTCACAAGATTTTCCTGACGTAGATGCTCATGGAATGATCCCTGCAATTATTTACGTAAACCTCTGGGTGCTACGTTGCACTTGCTCGCTTATCGCGGCTCAACAATATCTCTGTTGGATAATTCGGCTCATAAGACACTCCTATAACTTCCCTGATTCAATTATTATTATACCATGGTTCTACATCGGCTCTCATTACTGGTATTAGTTTAATGGCAATTACTTTATTGGCATTATTACTGGTATTTATTATTAGCAATTATTATCAATTATTTTAATAGCACATCTATTACACTGAAACATATTTATACACATCCTGACACATATCCCTTTCTCTTCCACATACAACATCACTGTATTTTCATAGCGGACCTGACGCATTACAACGTTTATGGCATCAGCATGCCGAATTTACATGTTTATTTTGACTTCGACCTCTTTATTATTGTTATTATTATTATTATCAATTAACTTCATCGTTATATTGATCATTATCTTACGCAATTTCTCTCGTAAGTAAATCATTCTAGAATTCAAGTTATTTACTGCCATATGAGGAATGCAAAGTCATACAATTCTTAATGCACGTTCCCTATGGTACTTTTATAGAATGATATGGCCGTATTGTGAGCTATAAAATCATATTAACATATTGGATTGTACTCATATTTTCTTCTTGCTGGAGTTTACCAATAGTACAGCATCGGACCCACCATGTTGCTTATCTGCCACATCACCATTTCTTTCACAATTAGCACTTTTCTTGGTTTAAACACTTTGGTTATCACTTGAAATGGATACATTCTGCACTTTATAATATTATACATTTTATCACACAATTAAAATATATTATAATACAACACTTGAACACAAAACTTTGTACACATGAATTTACACACAATGCCTCACTCGTTTTCTCGTTACTACACGATTTCAGAGTTGCGGGCGCTGCAATATCTCTGACATCTCCCCGTTTCCAGTGAAAGTTTATCCCTAGTAGACGCGTACATATCCTGTTTTCTAAGAATGTGTACTCTACTGTGTGTGTTCCTATCTCCTTCTCCAGATCGCATAGTATATCAATCTAGTGTCTGTTCTATAGCAATCTATCACACATACCTGTGATACAGTCCTTGATCCCATGATCTATCGTGTACTTTAATATTGTACTGTACGGTACCTTACAGATCATTACTATCCTGGCGGATAAATCCATTGTCTACGACAACACTTCTCGACTTCCCTGCGCTATAATACATTACACTTGTGTATAATAAACTGATTATATGCATGTCATTTACTACGTGCGATTTCAATATATCAACACTTGGAGTAGGCTGCATAATGCACCTTCCATTCTCTTATTGCTCTGTCCTGACTTTGACGAACTTGCGTGCTGCGCGCACGATTGGTTTCCAAACGACTACGTGTTCCCCACATGGATTGTGTCAACGAACTAACATGCTTCCTGCAGAGACTGAGTCAACGAACTGACGCTTCTCAGCTTCTCCGACCTTATAAAGGATTCTAGTAAAAACACAGTTCCTTTTCGAAACTGGAGCTGCTTTTTCTCTCATATCGCACTTACCGACATGGTAATGCATAATTCTGGAGCGTATTTTCCTGGAGGTCCCATTTCTTCTTGCGTGCAGGAAATTCGCTCGCTCAATTAATTATAATTAATTGTTTTTCTCAACGGCGTCCCCACGCTCCTCTGTGGTTATTCTCCTGTGACTTTCCGCTAATGGCCCTAAAACTGCTTTGGTTGTGAACCTCCGCATCTTATTCTTTCTAGGCTTCAATTTGGGTATTACATATCCCCTAAATTAGCTCCCTTTGATTTCATGCATGTGGATGTAACTCTCATCCCGTATGAATATCTCGTCTGCCAGTAATTAATTAATTTCTCTTGGCTTTCTCCCCACCCCTCACACTCTGCTTTGTCTCGAGGTGGTTTTGAGCTGCTGCTGGAGCTCCCCATTCCACTGGACGATATTGATGTATCTGGCGACCGTCTACCACGCCTTTATTCCAGCCGTATTTATCAACTGTCAAGTTGCTCCAAGTTTCTCGACTTTTGCTAGATATTCTGTATGTTAGCTCACTGCTCATACAATATTCTTTCTTAAGTTTGCTCATTATTCCTTTCCCAAACATGGAATTAAGCTTCAATTACCTCAGTAATTGTTATTTCAACTGTATCTCGGGTTCTTTGCGGCTGTTCCCCCTCAGAGATCTAGGGTTCGGTTCTCTGTAAATCATAGGCATGATTCCTCCTCCTCAAAGTCCCAGGTTCAATGCCAGTCAGCATCCGTCCCCTCGGGTACAGTATGTATCATGAAAAAAAATCTTTTAAATCAAACTTTTGATAAAATATCCGTTGTTTTGAATAGGTTTCCTAATGAAAATTAATATCAAATCAACTTTGAACATAATTATATTAAGTTATAATTTTAATTGTAGTGAATAGTTACTGAAGAAGACCACAATATGGCTGAAACATTTGTAACTTATTACCATTTCAACATTATTGACTAGCGGCATCGGTGGCGTAGTTGGTAGCATGCTGAACTGCTGTGCACCAGGTCATGGGTTCAAATCCGGCCGAAGTCGTCGGATTTTTAAGAGCGTTGAAATCCTTCAGCAAGGCTTCCTTCGGAGGGGAAGTTAAACCGGCGGTCCCATGGCATAGATTTATGGCATGTAAAAGATCCTTCCACTAACTAAACTTGTATGAAGCTAAATTTCTAGGTTAAATTGCGTTGAAATGCTCTGTCAAAGTTCCAAAGTTCACCACTAGATCTCAGTGGCAGTTCACATATATGCTACAGTCGTGGCAGGCCTGATGATAAGACTTCCTGGTGCAGATGCAACGGTGAAACCCATGGATCGCTAATCTATTTACGAGGTGTCTTAGCTCGTATTCTACTCGCATTCATTCCTCATTTAATATAACTTCTGTGATGTAGACGTTTCCTGTAATGGAATTCTCTCTTCCTTCGAAGTTCCCGTAGCAGTTCTTCCCATGCCGGCGGGGATGGTGAGGGTATTTACAATCACAGGTCTTCCGCCAGAAATGTTTTTCTTGCTAGTACGAGGGTCGATCGAAAAGTCTTTGTCCCTATTATGTTTTTGTCAATACAAACTACATACAGGTATACTGTACCCATCTGACATTATATGGAAAACATGTGTTCGTATCCCGTATAATGTTGAAATGGTAATAAGTTACAAATGTTTCAGTCATATTGTGGTCTTCTTCAGTAACTGTTCACTACAATTAAAATTATAACTTATACAAATCTACGCCGTTCCACCAATCTGAACCAAATTTTGCATACACATAGTTTAGGACCCAGAACAAACCGCTGGCTACATGCATTTTCGATAGTCTTTCTCATTCTTCTGATATCGGCCTATTTGCATTCGAGAAATGCTAATAAAGTCAGAAAATTAACTTATGAAGGAATGGCAAGGCCGGCCATCTCCATGGCAACAGTACCACAAGACGGGTCCACCAAGGTTCCATCTATCTCCGTAAGAAGCCATGCCACTCAATTTTCTCAACGGCGACTGTACCTCAAGAAGTGATCACCAGGTTTCCACCTGTCTCTGTAAGGGACCATGCTACTCCTTTTTCTCCATGACTTCAGTAGCCCAAGATGTAAACACCAGGCCATGTGCCTCCTTTATCTATCCAAACCACGATAAGAACATTAGGAATCTGAAAGCCATAAAAATCTGAATTCGTAGTTTTAAAAAAATTATTCACAGGGGTCGATGTAGGGAATATAAATAAATAAAAAGAACAAATACATCCGCTAACACTGCACGCGACCTAACATAACAACGGCTATATATATCATCACGAAAGTTAGTATTAAGATTAAATGAGCTTAAATGATTCTGTTAATGTTGATTGATTTAGAGGCTTGGCGACATCATGGCCATGTAGCCCCATGAACTTAAGTGTGTATGAATTTTTAATGATAACCTGTGTTACTGTGATGGCTGTGTGTGTATTTGTAATTCGGGTGAGGATTAACAAGGAGGTTGCTGTTGCCTTCAAGTAGAGACTATCCCTGTATTTCCTTCGCGTAGAAGTGGGAAACCACGGAAATCATCTTCCAAGTTTTGCCTCGGGAGGCGCAGTGTACCCCGTTCCAGCTCTCAGACCAGAATTAAAATTTCTTGGCAGAGCCGGGATTCAAACTCTGACCTCCAAGGCGTCAGCCGAGAATGTTAGACGCTAATCCACGTGGTCATCTAAATTTGACATTTTGAGTCTAACTTCATACTTTTATGCCGCTGCTTTTACGGGAGATTTTGAATCTTTACCTTTTGACGGAAGGTATCACGCGCAATATATTGTATTGCATTGTTATACTCTCCGTTAAGGTGTGTTCTACTACTGATATGTTTATTAATCCTAATGTTTTTATGCTGCATTTTTTTTATTGCTGACAGTGTTAACCTGTACCGGCTGCCTTTTGTATTACAAATCAGGAATACAGTAACTGTGATAAGACTTGACTAAGACTAACACAACCAAAATAATTTGTAGCAACCAAAATGAAACAGTAACCAAACATGATTGACCTCGCCATGAACACTCCCTCTTTTCTACTTAAGACGTTGGGTTTAGATTAGAGGTACTACGGCAGCTCCCTGAACATTCAATGAGTCAAAAAGATGACTATAAGAGTAAATGATTTGTACAGAAGATTACCTCATTCACTGCCCTCCACAGATACAATACCGTAGTAAACTTACAGGTAACTGACGTCACCAATAATTCTCAAAGTAATCATTTGAAGCCATGACCAGGCTCCTTTTGTACTTAAACATGGGTACTTTCAAATTACTAAGTAAATGATATCGCACGTTTTTCGTTGGGAGAGTGGGGCACTTTGAACCACGGGGCACTATGAACCAGGTTACATAACTTCAGTATAAATAAAGGAATTATTTTTCTCACACTGGGTATGTTGTTAGAACTGCTCTACTGACTAGCATTTTGTTTCTGCAAAATCTAGTTCCCGCCATTAGCTCTCTGCATCTGTTATTTGTTTACGGCTACAGCGAAGTAATTTTCTGAGAACTTGGTAGATTAACATTTGGTGGCAAATGATTGGTTGAAATTCCGATTAAGCAAGTTATTAAATAACATCAGAATCGTGTCTTAAGGCACATTCAGCCAAGCTCTCCCGGGGCACAAAATGAGTCATGGTTCATTGTGCCCCGGGAGTGATTCTATTTTCCCTAAATGCCGTGATTCCTTTTGTGGGCTTCTTAGCATGGGTAAATACTTAAGGTGCTGGTAATGTCTATTCATTTACATAATTTAACTAGACCAAACGGAAGCTTTATGAGCAGGAATGTGAGGAAGGGAATTGTGAGATTCAGTACTAAGAGAGTGATGCCAACCTGAATGAGTTTGATGAATCCAAATACAACTTTGAGGATTTGAACAAATCTCCAGAAACAGATGATTTTGTTCTGGTTCTGACCAAGTATGAACTGAAAAACAAATAGTATGTTTACTATGTGGGGAAAATTTTGAAAGTCATCGACGTACCGTACACCGTAGGATGATGCAGGCGACAATCAGGTGTCATTCTTGAGAAAGAGTGAATGAATTGGTGGAAAGTTCTTATTTCTTCAAATAAGGGATGAAGCATCTGATCCAGCAAATAATATAGTATATGTTTTGCCATATCCTACTGAACAGGGGGTGACAAAGAGACAACAATCATACTTCAAATTTGAACTTCCAGTCCGATGAAGTCTGTTAATAGCAAATGTGTATGTGTGGTTATATGATTTATAAGAGGATTGTATATGAAGATTATATTTAATTTGGAAATAACTCTGTATTATGCTCTTCTAATGAAACTCCGTAGACTGGTTCATGGTACGCCACGGGTGGGGCAGAATGAATCATTTACCTATTTTTATTTAAGGACTTGTATCTTAGAAACTACTATTTAAAGCGATTTCATATTGTTACGGCTGTGAGTTTGTGTCAACGCTCGCCGCATGAGTCACAACTGCCCCAGGGCTGGGCTGTGCCCTACCTCGTGTATTGCGTGCGCCTTATGCAACAGGGCTACTAGGACAAAGGGATGGTCCAGAATATTCGTGACCCAGTCAGTGATGGAAATCTCTCGAAGGCGTGTGTCCTGGACGATTCTAGAATTCATTGAGTCACCAGCCTGCTATATAAGCGGCCTCAAAGTGAGGGGACTGAGCTTTCTGTGGGTGCGTGTTTCTGAGCTAGTGCGTGTTTTCCTGAGCGACAGAAGTGTGGTGACGAAGTCCGTGCGAGTTACGAAATCCAGTGACATTGTTTCTCCCAGCTTGTGAACAGCCTGCAGCAAGTGATCGTAAGTAACTGTAGTCGGTGTACAATAAGGGAGAGGAGCAGGTAGTTTCTGTCAAGGCCACCGTACTCATTAGGACGGATTAACTTCTGTGGTCTGTTGACAAGTGAAAGGGCCAAGAGCGCTCAAGGAAGAGACTTGAGGAAACTGGAGTAAGGTTCCAATTGCTTGTATTTGCTGATGAGTAGTGTAATTTTCTGGCCGCAATAAAGTTAATTATTTCTTTAAAGAAACATTCTGTGTTGTGCTTCAACCCACCGTAATCCAGTTAACAAAAGTGCCACTAGGGGGGTGGCACGTAACAACTGGTGTCAGAAGCCGGATTACGAACTCAAGCACAACACCTGACGGTCCTGGTTTCAAAACCTGAGCAGGTCATTTTCTCTAATTTTCTTATGAGTGCATGCCCTTTACAAGACAAACAACTAAAATGGAGGCGCAATTGGCAGCATTGCTAGAAAAGTTAAATGGCATGGAAACCAAAATGGAGGACGGCCAGAAGAATTTAACCAAGGACCTAACTGCCAAATTAGAAGACGGCCAGAAGAATTTAACCAAGGACCTAACCGCCAAATTAGAAGACGGCCAGAAGAAGCTAGAAGACGGCCAGAAGAAGATGGAAGACGGTCAAAATAAGTTAGCGGAGGACCAGAAGAAGATGGAAGACAGCCAGAAAAGTTTAGCTGAGGACCTAACTTCCAAATTAGAAGACGGTCAGAATAAGCTAGCAGAGGGCCTAACCGCCAAATTTCTGGATGGCCAGAAAAATCTGGAAGAGTGTCTGCTGACGAAATTACAGGAAAGTCAAAAGAAATTGGAACAGGGTCTGCGTCGGGAAGTCAACACCGTCTGCCAGGGCCTACGTGAGGAAGTCACAGCAGTAGAAAAGAAGTTCGACGCCTTACAAGAGGAAGTTGCCGAACTGCGCCAACGCCCACTGACGGGGGTGGAAGAAAAATTCAACGCTTTACAAAAAGAAATTTCTGAGCTGAACCAACGCCCGTCGACGGGGATGGAAGCGAGATTCAACGCTCTTCAAGAGGAAGTTGCCGAGCTGCGCCGACGCCCGCCCACAGGTACACCGGGAATATCAGGAACGGGACAGAGCAGAGTGACGCCCCCAACCTTCGACGGAAAGGTCCCGTGGAGCACCTATTTACGTCAGTTCGAGGCAGCCTGTTCAATAAACAACTGGAACAGCACGGAAAAGGCTACAGCTCTCATTGTAGCGCTGAGAGGTGATGCCCTTAACGTCCTTCAAGCCATCCCGACTGGATCCCAGGACTACGCTTCACTAATCGCCCATATGGAGTCCCGATATGGAGATAGCCATCTTCAGCAGGCCTACCAGATGCAGCTCCGGACCCAAGTACAAAAGAACGTGGAAACCCTGCAGGAGTTCGAGATGGACATCGTACGTCTCGTAAGGCTCGCCTACCCAACAGCGCCGGCCGACTTTCTGGAGCAGATAGCGACGCAGACTTTCACCGACGGGCTACGGGACTCGGACACTCAACAGGCGCTGCGACTCGCGCGCAATAAGACCCTGACAGATGCGCTGAGCCACGCACTTGAGTTCGAGACGGCAAAACAGGCATCTAGAATGCACGCACGGGTGCGTCAAGTGGACGTCGACGAACCAATAAAAACCAACGAGACCAAACCCCGGGCCGACGAATTAATGGAGGCGCTAAGCCGTTTCTTCGATAGTCGCAGCACCACCAGCAACGACCCAGCCGGAAGGCAACCGGAGAGGCGGCCCGGAAGAGGACTACCGACCTGCTGGACCTGCGGTAAGAAAGGCCATCTGAGCAAGGACTGCGGTGATCGCCGCCGCCGAGGGTATCCGACGGGAAATCAGTCGTCTGAAAACCGCGCGACCCAGGGAAACGAGTATTAGCCAGCCTTGGGGGGCAAAGGTTGGCTTGTGACAGTCGTCAAGTCCCGGCAGTCCAGGTTCGTGTGACGAAGTTACGGAGGGACAATAGCAGCCTGATGGTCGACGGAGTCGTCAACGGAGAGAGCTGGCCCATGCTAATCGACACGGGAGCATCGAGGACCATCGTCAGTCCCACCGTGATCCCGAAGTGGAGAGTGCAACCCACACAAAGGAACCTCCAGCTAATAACAGCGACCGGAGAGACCGCACCGGTACATGGCGAAGCATCACTGGAGTTCGTCATTGGTCGACGGGCGATAAAGCATCCAGTGCTTGTGGCTGACGTATCAAATGAAGTGATCATCGGACTGGACTTCCTGGACCAGAACAACATCATCTTGGATCTGAGTACCAACACTCTGCACCTCGGAGGTGAAGAACTTGCTTTGCAACCTGCGCACGAGTCCATCACCGCACGACGAGTAAGGCTGAGAGAAGACGTCATCGTTCCCGCCAGGACGGAGGTCAGCGCTGCCGTAATTGTCGACGGAACTGCTGAGGGAGTGGCGGCTGTCATCGAGCCAAAATATGAGGATATCCAGACAAAAGGATTGCTAGTTGCCAAGACTCTCATCAACACGACGTCTCGGCCGTACGTCTGCCTGTCCAACCTGAACGACTACGACATTACGGTTCACCGGGACACTGACCTAGGAGTCTGCGAGCCCGTTACCTGGATTGCCCGCATCACAGATACGACGGACGGACACCTGCAGACGGACAACCGAAGAAGACGCACACTGCCATAAGAACTACAGAAGCTGTACCAAGGATCCCAGGACCATTTAGACGAGGAACAATCACGCCAACTTCAGGACCTGCTACGCGAATTCCAGGACGTCTTCTCCGTGGGGAGCAAAGACTTCGGCAGGACAAGCTTGGTTCAGCACAGAATCGACTTTGGGGACAGCGCACCGATTAGGGCCCCGTTCAGACGTGTCCCGCTCGCCAAGCAAGCCGAAGTCGACCGGATGGTAGAAGAGATGAAGGAGCAAGGGGTGATCGAGCCATCACATAGTCCTTGGAGTTCTCCGGTCGTGCTAGTGAAGAAGAAGGACGGTTCCACCAGGTTCTGCGTGGATTACAGGCGGGTGAATGACGTCACGAAGAAGGACAGCTACCCTCTACCCCGGATCGACGACACCCTGGACACCATATCAGGGTCGAGTTGGTTCTCCACCTTGGATTTGAAGAGTGGCTACTGGCAGGTGGAGGTCCACCCTAAGGACCGCGAGAAAACTGCGTTCTCTGTGGGCAGTGGGCTCTGGCTGTTCACCGTCATGCCATTCGGTCCGTGCAACGCCCCTGCGACCTTCGAAAGGCTAATGGAGTCCATTCTGAGGGGACTACACTGGAAGACCTGCCTGGTCTACCTAGACGACGTCATCGTTCTGGGGAGAAGCTTCGAGGAGCACTACAGCAACCTGAAGGAGTTCTTGTTGAAGCTACGGGCTGCCCAGCTGAAGTTGAGCCCCAAGAAGTGTCAGCTCTTCCAGAAGCGGGTCCAGTACCTTGGGCATATCGTCTCCGAGGAAGGGGTGCGCACCGACCCAGAGAAGACCGCAGCTCTGAGGTAGTGGCCAGTTTCGAAGGACAAGTCCCAACTACGAAGCTTCCTGGGACTCTGCACTTATTACCGACGCTTCGTGAGAGGATTCGCCGACATCGCCAAACCTTTACATCGACTGACTGAGAAGGACCAACTCTTCACGTGGACAGCAGAATGCCACAGTGCCTTCGAACAACTCAAGCAGGCTCTGTGCACCGCGCCTATTCTGGCCTACCCCAGACCTGGAACAAGGTTCATCGTCGATACCGATGCCAGCGACTTTGACATAGGGGGAATCCTGTCGCAAGTAGTGGACGGCGAGGAGAGAGTAGTGGCCTACTTCAGCAAGGCCTTGTCAAAGCCAGAAAGAAATTACTGCGTCACCAGGAAGGAGCTGCTCGCGATCGTGAAGACCATTGAACACTTCCACAAGTACCTGTACGGCCAAGAATTTCTCATCAGGACCGACCATGCATCCCTGCGGTGGCTCCTGAACTTCAAGCAGCTCGAGGGTCAACTCGCGCGGTGGTTAGAGAGGCTTCAACAGTACAACTTTGAGATTCAGCACAGGAAAGGCCAACTGCATTCTAACGCCGACGCCCTGTCACGATGACCGTGCCCCGAAGACTGCACCTTCTGTGCCCGAAGGGATGAGAACACCGGGATACAGTGCCGAAGGACTACCGCGGAACTTCAAGGGAGCTGGAGCCGCGAATCTTTCACGCGGGCACAAGCAGAAGATGATGACCTGAGACTGATAGCCGAATGGAAGAGGGCCTGTGTCCCCAGACCCGGGTGGAACATTGTGAGTGACTGCAGCCCAAAGTTTAAGTCCTACTGGGCACAGTGGGACTCGCTGATTGTAAGGGATGGCCTCATCTGCCGTACCTGGGAGAGCACCGACGGGAAGACATCTCGGGAACAAGTCGTCGTTCCAAAGGCTATGACGGAGGAAGTCCTGAAGGAAGTTCATGGAGGATCGTCTGGTGGACACCTAGGGATAAAGAAGACCCTGGAGAAGCTGAGAGAGCGGTTCTACTGGATCGGATGCCGAACAGACGTGGAGAACCACTGCGCGAGGTGCCACGATTGCGCAGCCAGCAAGGGCCCAGGACGAAGACGACGGGGTCCACTGAAGACCTACAACGTGGGCGACCCCATGGAGAGAGTGGCCACCGATGTTGCTGGGCCATTCCCGTTAAGCGAGGCAGGGAACCGCTACATATTAGTCGTCAGCGACTACTTTACCAAATGGCCGGAGGCGTATGCGCTCCCTAACCAAGAAGCCGCGACGATTGCAGAGACCCTGGTGAAGGAATTCGTCAGCCGGTACGGAGTACCCCTGGAGCTGCATTCCGACCAAGGGAGGAGCTTCTAGTCGCAGGTGTTCGAGAACCTATGCCAGCTGTTGGGAATCCGGAAGACAAGGACAACGAGCTACACCCACAGTCCGACGGGATGGTAGAGCGATTCAATCGCACTATCGAGAACCATCTCCGAATAGTCGTCAGCGAGCACCAGAGGGATTGGGACAAACATCTTCCACTATTTCTCCTGGCCTACCACGCCGCCGTGCATGAAGCGACTGGGTGCACACCGGCCCGGGCCATGTTTGGGAGGGAGCTCCGTCTACCTGTCGATCTTGCCTTCGGCCGACCTGGGAATGATCCGATCCCGGTAAGCCAGTAATGTCAAGAACTGGTCGACCAACTGGATGACGTGCACGCGTTCGCGAGGAGGAAACTGCGGATCGAGGCCGACCGAATGAAGACCCGATACGACCAGCAGACGGATGCCGGCGGATTCCACGAGGACGACCTGGTCTGGCTCTTCAACCCATTACGGAAGAAAGGCCTGTCACCCAAACTGAAGAAGTCCTTGGAGGGCCCGTACCGAGTCGTGAAACGGATCAACGATGTCGTCTACAGGATCCAGCGGAGCCCGAGAGCGAATATGTAGATCGTGCATCGAGATCGCCTGGCAGCCTACGGAGGGACACAGACGGACCAATGATTGATCGGGACGATCAGCCTTTTTAGGAAGGGGTGGTGTTACGGCTGTGAGTTTGTGTCATCGCTCGCTGCATGAGTCACAACTGCCCCAGGGCTGGGGTGTGCCCTGCCTCGTGTATTGCGTGCGCCTTATGCAACAGGGCTACTAGGACAAAGGGATGGTCCAGAATATTCGTGACCCAGCCAGTGATGGAAATCTCTCGAAGCAGTGTGTCCTGGACGATTCTAGAATTCATTGAGTCACCAGCCTGCTATATAAGCGGCCTCAAAGTGAGGGGACTGAGCTTTCTGCGGGTGTGTGTTTCTGAGCTAGTGCGTGTTTTCCTGAGCGACAGATGTGTGGTGACGAAGTGCCGTGCGAGTTACGAAATCCAGTGACATTGTTTCTCCCAGCTTGTGAACAGCCTGCAGCAAGTGATCGTAAGTAACATTAGTCGGTGTACAATAATGGAGAGGAGCATGTAGTTTCTGTCAAGGCCACCATACTCATTAGGACGGATTAACTTCTGTGGTCTGTTGACAAGTGAAAGGGCCAAGAGCGCTCAAGGAAGAGACTTGAGAAAACTGGAGTAAGGTTCCAATTGCTTGTATTTGCTGATGAGTAGTGTAATTTTCTGGCCGCAATAAAGTTAATTATTTCTTTAAAGAAACATTCTGTGTTGTGCTTCAACCCACCGTAATCCAGTTAACAAAAGTGCCACTAGGGGGTGGCACGTAACAATATGATGGCATTTCTTACTCGAATGATTAAACTTCTAAAGGGAGAAAACCGCAACCCTGTATTAAAATGACTGGATGAGTAGCAGTGAAAAATAATTTTCCGGTTCAATGTGCCCCACTCTCACCATGAAAAAAGTCCTCTCGGCACGCCGGATGGCGGAGGTATATTTCATCAGGCAAACTTGGGGATAGGCGAAAATTGGCAGAATATGCAAAAGGATCAGACCTCATTGATTGCGAGAAAGTTTTTTATAATTGGAGCTTAACTAACTTTGTTTTCCGTCATTTTATGCATATTTTAAAGATTTTATTGTCTTATGGGGACGTTAACCTTATTGTCATTAGGGGTCCATTTTTAGCCTACTTTTCACATTTTGCAAAAATGAGGAAAAAGTAGACTTATGAGATCGGGCAAATGTGTGTCTGTCGGTCTGTCTGTCTGTCTGTCTGTCCGTCTGTCTGTCTGTCTGTCTGTCTGTCTGTCTGTCTGTCCTTCTGTCTGTCTGTCTGGCTGTGTGTTAGTCCCCCCCTATCAACTCCTAAACGGCTGCAGCAATCGAAACAAAATTTGGTAGGAGTAAAGATCTATACCTGAATATCTCACGGCCATATTTGAAAATGATGTCAGTGCTACTAACTGCTAAAAAATCGCAATTGAAATTTCAGCTCCATGTTGGATATCTTGGAAAGTATGAATGGGAGCTATTTCAAAATTGGCACACGTACAGATCATAATATTTCAGTTTAATTTCCAGGAGGCCAAACATGGCAGTGTTGCCAAAATGATTATAAGCCTCCTGATAGGTCCAATTTTTAATGCATATAACTTCTACACTATCAAGTGGAATTCAACCAAATTTCGTATGTTGTATGTGTACATAACCAGATATGACTGAGCGTATTCTTAAGACCTACCAGGGCTGCCAACTGTTAATAAATGCTCCTAATTTATTTTATCCAAATACCAATATATCAGAAAGTATGCAAGCCGACAGCTTTAAACTATGCACACGTATAGTACCTGACATTCAATATTAATTTGGAGTAACTTATATACGTCAGTGCTACCAACATGATGCTAAGCCTGCTGACAGGTCCAACTTTAAATACATGTAACTTCCATACTATCATTTGGATTTCAACCAAATTTCGTATGTGCTATGTGTACCATAACAGATATGACTATGCGTATTCTAAGGAGCAACCAAGGCTGCCAACTGTTAATATGTGCAGTCCCTATTTTTGTTACCCTAATATCAATATATCAGAAAGTATGCAAGCCAATAGCTCTAAACTTTGCACACGTATAGTACCTGGCATTCTAGATTACTTTGGAGTAACTAATATACGTCAGTGCTGCCAACATGATTCTAAGCCTGCTGATAAGTCCAATTTTAAAATGCATGTAACTTCTATACTAACTAATGGATTTCATTCAAAATTGGCACAACAATAGATCATATTATTTCAGATTATTTCTGACCAATACATGCATGACACTGTTGCCAACATGATTTTACGCGCGCTGTTAGATCCAATGTTTAACTGCATGTAACGTCCATGCTATTCATTGGACTTCAACCAAATTTTGTATTTTGTACCTTAAGAGACGGAACTAAGAATATATTCAGTCATCAGGGCTGCCAACTGTAGTGCTCTATTAGGATACGTTATGCCAGGTATACAGTATTTCGAACTAATTGGAAATTTCGATATTAGCAACTTAATTTCGTCATTATTCTAGATAGGTTCATATTCTGTAGAATAATCATTGGCATGAAAAGTAGGCTGTATAGTTCTTCACGGAACTTCTTGTTATACTTGTGGTCACACTGGCCTTATGCAAGGTTTCGACACTGATGTATAACTATCCAACGGTCTGTAACGTCTTCACGAAAAATTTTATCTCCCGCAGAGATTTTGGTTGGTTCCTCAGTTTAGGGGCTGCGACAACGCGGTCATGTAACCCAGTGTACTTTGGGTGAGTGTAGAATCTGTCTGATAAACGGTGTGAATTGTGATGGCTGTATTAGTCTGTAATTCAGGTAAGGACTGCAGGCGGTCAATTTCAAGCAGTAGTTCCTAATGTTGCTACCAGATACTACCGTCAACGACACCTAGCTGTGAGCTTGACTACTAGATGCCACCGCAACCAGCAATTCGAAACGAACGTTGGAACTTCCCCTCCAAAGGAAAGCATACCGAGGGATTTTTAGCGCTCTTAGAAAATCCGACGACTTCGGCCGGCTTTGAACCCGCGACCTTGGGCATAGAAGTTCAGCATGCTATCAGTTACGTCACCGAAGCCGCTTCACACTTACTGTCGACCAAAGTATTATGTGTACTCGAGTTTGAAGGTTGTTTGTGAAGTAACCAATAGATCTACATAAAATCCAATAACATCATCATTTTCGTCGTTCTATTTTACGTTAGCTCATGTAAGTTTGGAATTTTTAGTTTATATTTTACTGTTTTTTGTCGCAGTTGGAACACAAAAAGTGCACGTTTTTAAGCGTGTTTCAACCATGCGTCACATTTAAGAATTATTATCTCAAAAACCCGTCATCAGCTAGAATACAAATTTTAACACATTATACACTGGAATGTTGTATAACTGGTTAAATAATTTCAAAATTTTGCGTGTCTAAGAAAAAGGTTGTTATCATTTTTGTAAGGTAACTTTTTCTTGGCTCAGGGTGGATGGAAAATGTAGTTCTTGCTCGCGATGTAATCCTTATACATCAAAAAGTTAAGCTGTATGACTGTGAAATACGTAAATAAACTCACTTATTTTATATCGGTTTGTATTTGTAGGCGGAAATAACACATCGTTCACCAGCTACCCGCTCCCGGGAGAGCTGTACAGCGTTGCTGTGATGGAGCCCATCACTTCCGAGCGAGGCACGCCATGATGCGTGTTGGGCTCCATTTCGGCAACGCTGTACAGCTTTTCTGGGAGCGGGTAGCTGGTGAACGATGTGTTATTTCCGCCTACAAATACAAACCGATATAAAATAAGTGAGTTAATTTACGTATTTCACAATCATACAGCTTAAAGTTTTGATGTATAAGGATTACATCGCAACCAAGAACTACATTTTCCAACCACCCCGAGCCGAGAAAAAGTTACCTTACAAAAATGATAACAACTTTTTTTCTTGGACACGCAAAATTTTGAAATTAATAATCCAGTTATACAACTGTCCAATGTATATTGTGTTAAAATTTGGATTCGGTCTGATGACGGGTTTTTGAGATAATAATTCTTAAATGTGACGCATGGTTGAAACACGCTTAAAAACGTGCACTTATTGTGCTCCAACTGCGAGAAAAAATATTAAAATATAAATTAAAATTCCAAACCTACATGAACTAACGTGCAATAGAACGACGAAAATGATGATGTTATTGGATTTTATGTAGGTCTATTGGTTACTTCACAAACAACCTTCAAACTCGAGTGCACATAATACTTTGGTCGACAGTAGTCAGATGGAAATCTGAATCTGATCTCGTGCAAGTGCGTTGTCATGGCAACGTCTGATGGCTCATCCCTCATCAATTTAGTAGTGTTGCCATGGCAACCTCTGATAGCTCTTGGCATTTTCTTATAATTCCGAAATCATTTTTCTCATCCCTTGGCGTAATGGTGGGTCATATCAAAAATTCTTTCAGACAAAAGTTTTAGGTACTTGTTAGGGGAATATTGTCCATTTTGTACGGTTTTGATATTGTGTCTATTAAGAGAGATATGATTAATGTTTCCCGAAAAAAACACTTTTTCCCACCCCTTTGGTCAATGGTTCGTGCTATAAAGATCTCTTCAAACATATATTTTTAAGCTTTATCCGACACATAGTATGAACTTTAAACGGATTCGATATTTCGCATATTAAGGGAGTTTTAGAAATATTTAACTTTTTCGAAAAAAGACCCCCATTTTCACCCCCCTTCGACCGAGATAGCCCAGTAACGAACTCGACCGAGATTTTATAGGTATACTGCCCCCGTAATTGAATTATGTAGAGACCACGGTGGCTATATTTGAAATTATATGGAAAGTTATGGTTGTCATAGTTATGACGTGGGTAGTCATGACGTAAGCACGGATGACGTAAATGTTAGGCCAGCAGGCTACTTGAGCTGAGATTCTCAGTGACGTCAGCATTTAGTCCAGAATGTTCCAAGATTTACGACGCAGTCGCAGGAAACGAGGAATTTTGCTGAGGAAGAAACTATGCTATTGGAGGAGAGGCATGAACCAATGAACGATAGTTTAAAGGAAGACGGAGATTGCTGAAACTATGGTATTTTTATTACTTTTGGAATGCAGAATTGTGGAAATCCATCTGCAGTAGAAGCATTGATTTGGAATGTTGGTGAAATATATTTTCAGTTTTTGAATTTTGAAAATCCGTCATGTATTAACGAAGTTGGAAGTTCTAGCGATGACGTAGTATCACGCTTTGGAAGGGATGGAAACGCCCCTCGAGAAGTTAATAAAAGGGCTTGCGCAGAAGAGAGGAGTCTCTTTCGTTCTCTGATCATTCTGAGATCTCATTCTCAGATCATCGAAGTATATTTGTGAAAGTTCTTTTCTTATACATTCATTATAGTGAGACGTCGAAGTGAACAGCAGTGAAAAGAATCGTCTTTATAACGCGTGGCAAGGCCACTATATTAACGAGATCCAGGTCAAACTAGGTGAAGTTGAAACGGACCTTAGAAAGCTTCTACAAGTTTAGCTTCGAATAGTTAGCGGTCACCGATAAGCTAATTGTATTGTGCAGTGCTACATGCAGTTATAGAGAAAAGCTGAACAATTTCGACCGATTAGTTTAAAAGATATTAGCAGTTTTATACGACTGACAAAAGTGATTATCTCGCCACTAGAGAAACACTTTTGTATAGCCAGAATCAACGCAACGGCTGACGCTGCGAGTGGAGTAGAAAGACTTCAGATTGTTTGGTTACAGAACGATACAGTATAATGGAGCGTTTGAATACGGCAGTTTGTTCTTCTGACACTACAACCGAAGAGCAGATGGAAGGCTAAGAGGGCTTATTG
The DNA here is from genome assembly GCA_946902985.2 of Meconema thalassinum. Taxonomy (NCBI): domain Eukaryota; kingdom Metazoa; phylum Arthropoda; class Insecta; order Orthoptera; family Tettigoniidae; genus Meconema; species Meconema thalassinum. The sequence continues at coordinate 108,185,733 of OX336400.1, forward strand.
CAATTGGGACATACTTCAACGGAGTAAGATAGCGACATGGAACTTCGCTAATTGTTATTCCACACAAGCGAACATGCGGTGAATACCATCTACACCCATGTTTCGTAATTAAAGGCTGAATACCATCAAACAGCCATAGAAACAATTTCATACTCTGAATATGAATAATTTCTTCGGAAATTTCTACAAAACTTCATGACGATTGTCTACTGGAACTTCAGGGAATTTTTCAAGAGAGGTCAGGGATATCCCGACTCACAAAGAAGATTATTGCCGGAAGGATGTCTATTCGTCTTCGAGGAGCAGAGCGATTCACGGAGAAGGAAGCAGTTCGATTCTCCGAGGGTGCTATTTCCTATTTCGAGGATGGAGCTCAACTTTAACGTGGTGAAATGGATCCATCAGCAGTCTTCTTTGGGGAATTTTCCTCTGGAACGTCAATCGGCAGATAAGGTAGTCGTGAACGTTTATTGTATTTGAGTTTACTAATAATGTTTGAGCAACCATTTTTCCCATATTTTTATCCTCATGTTTTTTGCCCTATTTTCTTGTTGAGATTCTTATTCTCAGTACACCTTGATGAGTTTTGCCTTTTTCGACGATTTATTAAGACATTGTTATGTCATGGGCATAGTTAACGATTTAGAATCAGTTGAGACTGATATTTAGAATATTTCAGTAATTAATATTTTTGTAGTCACGATTTGACTGTAAGTTAATGATTTTTATGGCAGATTTAAATTCAGACAGCGTGTCATTTTATTAAAGTAATTCTACCCCAGTTTAATTACTTTGAACAATTTTCTGTCATCATCAAGAATGAAGAACATTTAAATGATTTTAGAGCGTTAAAATCTCTTACGTTGTCGACGATCTTGGAAATACTAGTCGTTATTTGTATTGATTGCAACAAAGACATTTATCGTCAGTTATGAATGAACATTGCATTATAGACACTTTTGTGAAAGAGTAACTTTAATAATGAATTATTGAATGCATTAAAGTCAAGTACTTTTGTTAGGAGTTTTTCTCAATTAGAGAATTATATAACGATGTTTGCATTCCCCAGTCTAATTGGATTCTATTCGACTACTTTGCATTTTAGTCGCACTTTATTTGATGATAGTATTTTCATACTACAATTTCTTTTAAGATGTTAATCTTAAATTTTGATAGACCAGACAGGCGTATATAAGCGTATTCACTATTAAATTTGTTTGTGATTGGCAAGTTTTGACTTCATTTCGGTTCATGAATGAAATCCACGAAGGTTAAATAGAAAAACAGTTTTGAAACAATTAATGATTATAAAAAATTTTAAGTGGAACTATGAATGTATAATCGCTAGTGCAGCGCGTGTTGAAAGTCGCTGAGGTATAATGCCCTTGAATATGAAGGAGGTTCCCACAGGAATTAATGTTAAAGAATTATTTGTGGAAGTTTTGTAAGTTATGTGAAAGTTTTTAATGCCATATAGATTAATATATGTTGATTTTGGGCATATTTTTAATGCAGATTGTGCATTAACTTGTTAGCGAAGGATTTTCAGCTGGAGTAAGATTGTTATAGTTCGTTGAAAATTAATCAAGTGATTTACTGTTATAATTAACACGAGTTTTGAAAGAATTTGAGATAAGATTTTGAATGAAGGTTGCCGTCACAAATCATTATTAACTTTATTAAACTAGATTGTGACATTAATATGTATAACTAACCTTCATTGGTCGATTATATTAAACACGATCATGAAAATTACCAACCGAATGAACATGTGGCTAATGTATTTATTAAATTAATAATTTAAACAATTTAAATGTTAATATTGTAAATAATTGTTGTAAATATTTTTGAAAATAATATGGAACGAGAGTGATGTTAAAGGCGTGCTTATAATATTTTTATTGTCTTTGACAAATATTATAAACAATTTCTAATTGTTATAAATAATTTATGTGATTTTGTTATAAACATTTAAGAGCTAATTAAACATTTGGATTGAAGTTAACAAGTTTAAAGGAATTAACATAATGATCCAATAGGATGTGAGCAAAGTACTTGAAAGATTTGCGTAAATATAATGTGAGTTGTCTTATAGACATTTAAAAGCTTGAGAGTGCAGGCTGTATTCTTACGTAACATAGCATGTGAGAAGGGAGTGCATTTGACCAGTATGCAACAGGCTGGAAGGTAGCCCGCAGCTGTGCCAACATATGGTTCTCAGGGAGTGAGGTCGTACACACTCTGGCCTTGCGACTATAAATACCATTCTCATGTTTATTAAAAGGAAACCAAATGCTCTATATATGTCACACCCTGACGTCCTTTTCCAATCCAATAGTGTTATGAATATTACGTTATTTGGAGCTCTTGAGAGCTAAAATGTTTTACATCATGTTGTATGATAATTTTTGCAAGTCCTACTGGAGGACGTAGTCAGATTGACTTGGGCTATTGATAGCCACGTTGATTTTGTTGTGTTATCAAAATCATACCCTTTATTAGAAATAAAGCTTTTGTACAGTTCAAAGTTCTCGTCTTCGTTTCTGGTTCATTTTTAAATGTCATGGTGGAGATTATTGTGTGAACAGACTTTAGTGATCCTGTTGTCAACTCAAACCCCGAGATAATTAAGAGGTAAGTAACGGTAAGTATGAACCCCCGTCTATTTTGGTGTGTTCCACAATGATTTCCTGTGAACTTCTGTGCTCTTATCTCGATAGTATCTGTCAGTGCCATTTTCATTGATGTAACTGTGCCGGTGCGATTGATAATTGGCAATCCGATTGAGGGGGCTGATATCTGACAGCCTACTATCCAGGTAAACGGGGACAGAAAGATTGGCGACCCAAGAACGTGGGGCTGAGTCAACAGAAAGATTCGCACCCTAATACGTGGGGCGAATTCGACAAAACTGGATCACCAGGTTGAACAATAGAAAGATTCGCACCTAAAACGTGAGGTTCGATTAGACTCAAATAAAGAGGTTGATTCTTTGTTAGATGTCTAGGCCAATTGTAGAATTTAAGAGTGTGATTATATAGGAATTAAATGTTGTATTGTGTTAGGAAAATTACACTCAGAAAAGATCAGATCTTATACAACTTGAGAAAGGTTAAATGGGCAGGAAACGTAGGAAAATCGCCTATAATCTGGAATCTTATTTTATTTGACCTGCTTATGACATTTCAGTCATATTAAAGATAAAATTAAATTATTTGGATTGTAAATGTAAATTATTTGTGGTAGGATATTTTAAAATGTGCCAGAGAAATTTGAACATGTGCTTGAGTTTGTTTCAACATGAAGTATCTTCGAAGGTTAATTATAAGGTAGTTATAAGTTGGATTTAAGACAGAAAATTGATCAAATTTATATATGGTGAAAAGTGTTGCTCAAATGTTGTTATTTTGCTCTTTTGATGTATGTCCCTACAGCAATCCATTTTTGAATAATATTGTAATGGCAGATGAAAGTTTGAAGAAAATGTTAGAGGAGATGTCTGCTAACATGAATAGTAGTATGAAGCAGATGCTGAATGAAAGCATGAAGGAGAATAATAGTACTATGTCTGCTAATTTGAATAGTAGTATGAAGGAGATGGAAGCAAGGAATAATAGTCGAATGGAGGAGAATATGAAGGTTCTTCATACTAGTGCGGCTAATTTAGAGGAGAATATGTCGCGTTTACAGATTAATACCCTAGGAATTGAAAATACTGTAACTGACATCCGCACAGAAGTATCTAATGTGCATAAAAATGTTGATGATGTTAAATTTGATGTGTCTAAGGTACAGAGAGACCTTACAATGTTAAATCTAGATGTAGCTAATGTCCGAGGGGATATTTCTTGTGCTAGAGCCGAAGTAGTTGTTGTCAAAAACGATGTAGCGACTGTCCAAGACAAGGTCGAGGAAGTCCAAAAAGAAATTCAAAAAGCTAGAACTGATGTATCTAATGTTCAGGTAGACATTAATAACATTCATGCGGATATAACTGAGGTGCAAAGTGACATAACTAAGATTCAGGTAGAGGTCAACACAGTTTTCGTAGATATCACTAAAGTCCAAACTGATGTAAATAAAGTCAGGGAAGAAATCGAAAACTCAAAAAATCTTTGTACGCGTAATATAACTGCATTAGCGACTAGGTTAGTTGATGAATCAGTTAGAACAACAACGTCTTTAGCAGAGTTGAAGTATGATGTAGAAGTCATGAGAACACAGGTATTAGACCACAATAGAGTATTAAAAGAGGATATCGAAGTAGACATAGCCGAAATGTTAACAGCAAACGTAGCGGTATGGAAAGACGAGTGGAATAAGTCAAGTGGGGAACATGTAACCCAAATTCAGGAAAGGATTGAAAGAAAACTTGCCAGTACGCAGATAGAAATTAACAATGAAGTAGTACAGATTAGGAAAGATTTAAGCGTCAGGATAAATTCGTTATCCGAAAAACAAGTTGACGATAGAACACAACTAGATCAGGATATGCAAACTTTAAAATCTACATTAGAGGAACAGATGCATAAAGTTGTCTCGGATGTAAATGAAACGACGAGTAAACTGAAAAATTTGAAGTTAGGAGAGGCTAGTTTAATGCAGGACTACAAAGAAGAGATTATCAAGAAAGTCTTAACAGAAATCACCGACAAGGATACAGAAGGCTTAGCTTGCGAATTGAATAGGAATTATGCTAGAAGACATAACCTAGAGCCAGAAGAAAGAGACGTGACTCCTGAAGAACGTGTATCCAGATTCAGAGAGGAGGATGACGAGAGGAATATGGAACCTGAGTGGAATTATAGAGATAGTGGGAAAAACTATCCGGATTCATATCCGAGGAACGTGACGGTCATTAGGAATTTCGAAGACAAACCACAAAAATTCAGTAACACTGATAGTTTGACGCCTATAGAGTATGTAAGGAATCTCAAAGATTATTTCATCGAAGCTCACATTCCCAGAGAGAGAGAGATGAAGATTGTAGAGAGATATCTGATTGGAGGACCCCTTGAATGGTTTTTGCGCATTTAGATACACATTCAGTAACTTTGACGAGTTTGCAGAGGCATTAATCAAACGATTTTGGTCCATAGAAGCGCAGAATTCGTTAAGAGCGGAGGTGTATTCAAGAAAATACTCAGGTACTCTTCCAACGAGGTACGCTGATTTCTTTACGAGTCAGTTGTCCCGCTTGAGATTTTTGCAACCCCCATTGTCCACGGAGCAACTAATAGATGCGATTTCTCGTATGCTGCCAGTTGAGGTGAGAAGACTTATAATTTCGTCCAACATCAGGGATTTATCCAGCATGGATGAGTTACTGAGAAGATTAGACTACACAAGTCCAATGCCTAACGTAGTCCAGAAAGGTCAAAGGCAGGAGTTTAAAGAAATCAATACGGTGTATATGGACCAAGTCCAACAAACTGACAAGCCAGAGCAGGAGAAAACTGATAATGTAGGTCCTCACAGGAATAATCAGTTTAGAAATTACAGATCACAAGGTTACCGACCGTATCAACAAAGAAGAGGTAGGAACTACAACCGAGGAAACTACAATGGAAGAGGCAGATATTACAACAATAATGGGTATAACCGTAACTATAATAGGAATAACCAAAACCAAAATAGAAACCAGAATACTCAAAGTCAGGTTATGACACCTGATCAATATCAGCAAAGAGAGAAGGAAAGCCAGCAATACTTAAAAGAATTAAGGGATAAAGAAGCTGACAATCAAAAGAAAAGGCAGGATGTTGTAATCGATCCTGGGCCTTCTACGAGCCAGCAGAATTTTGAGGTCGGTTACACAAAAAAAACGCCGATTTCTCAACGTCAGTGAGAACCTGTAAATACATTGCCACACCACACCTGATTACGATTAATGAGATATACGAAGTTACCGATGAAGATTTACTAGAAGAGAGGGGTATTGTTAAAGAAGAAAGACCATGTGCCTTACCTATTATTGCTGTACGGATAGATGGACAGCAGTACAAAGCCCTGATGGATACTGGTGCTATTATTTCCATCATTTCAGAGGAATGTTATCAAAGTCTGCTAAGAGGAGAGAACATGACAGTTCTACCTGTTTCTACCGTCAAAGTGAGAGGGATATTCCAAGATAAGGCAGTGAAATGCAAGATTCAAGTGTTATTGAACTTTGAGATCAATGGAAGGAATTATGAACAGATCTTCATTGTGGTGAGCAAGATCAATTTTGATATGGTGCTTGGAATCGATTTTATATCGAAGGTTGGAGCTATTATTGACATGAAGAACAGAAGTATTAGCTTTAATGATGGGTACATAATCACAGAAGAGATAGAAGAACAGGACGTGAAAAACAGTCTGGAAATAGACCTTAGGGAAGAAATTTTGAATACAATAATTAATGAAGTGGAAAATTTAGAAGAAATACCCAGTAGAAAAACTGAAGGATTTGAAGAAATTCAGGGGGAATTTGAGGATCTGATAAAGGAATTCCAAGATATTTTCGATGAAAAGCCTGGATTGATTAAGGATTATAAGTACAAGATAAGGCTGACAGATGAAACCCCTTACCAGAAAAGAATATACCCCATTCCTGAGAAATACTATCAAGAAGTACGAGGGTTAATCAGAAAAATGGAGGTAGACGGGATTATTAGAAAACAGGCGTCGTCTTATATAAACCCCATCACAGTAGTGAAGAAAAGTAATGGTCAGATACGTCTTTGTCTCGATGCCAGGACCATCAACTTGAAGATTCTTCCAGAAAACGACAGACCACCCAAGATTAGAGATCTGCTTCGGAAATTCAAAGGAAGAGCATGTTTCAGCGTTCTTGACTTGACGTCTTCATTTTATCAAGTTCAATTAGAAGAGGATAGTATGCAGTACACTGGATTCCTATTTGACCAGACGTCATGGGTCTTTGCCAGAATGCCTTTTGGAATGGTTAACAGTGGACCAGCACTTATTCGAGCACTTGATAGTAAGCTCACTGACGACGTGAAAGAAAATGTAATCTGCTACATTGACGATTTAATCGTATCTTCACCCAGCGCCGCAGAACATATAGTGCACTTGAGAAAGTTGTTCCAGAATTTAAGGGAGGCCAATATAAAGGTGAACTTTGGAAAATGTCAATTCTTGAAGAAGGAGATAAATTATTTGGGGCATACTATTGATAAAGATGGATATCATCCAAACATGAAAAAAGTAGATGCGATCACGAGATTTCCAAAGCCAACTAAGGTGAAACAAGTCAGAGAATTTGTAGGTGCATGCCAATTTATTAGCAGCCACTGTCCAAGATACTCGGAAATTATGGCTCCTCTGTATGACTTACTCAAGAAGAACAACAGATGGAAATGGAGTACCGCTGCAGACGAGGCTTTTGAGAAAGCAAAAGAGATGCTCAAAAATAATGTGAAACTGGAGTACCCAGACTTTGAGAAGGTGTTCTATATTGAGTCTGATGCATCAAGAATAGGCATTAGTGCAGTCTTATACCAGAAAGACGAGGCAGGCAACAAGCACTACATTGCGTTCACTAGTCGGAAGTTGAGAAAGCACGAGGAAAACTACTTCACGACAGAGCTTGAAGCGTTAGCTTTTGTGACAGCTTTACAAGCCTGGAAGAAAATCCTGCTGGGACATAAGGTCATCATTATTACTGACCATAAAGCACTTCAGTTTATGCTGCAAACTGACATGTCAAGTGATAGATTGACACGTTGGGCTTTGTTCACCCAACAGTTTAACGCTACTATCGTCCACCAGCCTGGGAAAGATAACTTACTGGCTGATGCTCTATCACGTAACCCTATTAAAAATGTGCAGATACACCATGTACAATTGGAGCAAGAAGATGAAGAAACCGTTAGGAGGTTAGCCCGAATCGGTGTGTCACAGAAGAGACACGCTCCAATAAGGAAAATGTACAGGTTCCTCAAGGGTTACATGGACAATACGGATGTTGACTATGAAGCTACACGGAGAAATTCACGACATTTTGTCTTGAGTGGAGACATCGTATGCAAGTATGCTGACTCTGCGCATACAAAACTTCGAATAGTCGTGCCACCTAAACTTGTTGTCAATTTAGTGTGGGTAGCTCATCACGCAACTGGACATGCCGGTTTAGATAAAACTCTTAATACACTTAAAGAGAGATTTATCTGGACTAACATGCGTTCCAGCATTGCCAAGGTCATTAGATCCTGTGACAAATGTCAAAGAGCAAAGTATGCTTCTGCTTTACTAAAGGGAAAACCGAAGGCGATGATTCCTTCTAAGCCAAACGAACTCATGGCGACGGATATATTTGGCCCCTGTCCGAAGGGATACCAGGGTAACCAGTACTTGTTGGTGACCGTGGATGTTTTCTCAAAATTTGTTACAATGAGTCCCATGCAGAAAGCTAACACGAGGAACGTAGTAAGCAGACTGGAAAATGCTGTATTTCCGAAAGCTGGTATACCGGAATATCTACTGTCAGATCATGGAACGCAGTTTACGTCCGTGGAATTTGCAGCGGATATGGAAAGGCTTGGCATTAAGCACTTATTTTCAAGCGTGCGTTACCCTGAATCGAATTCCTCAGAAAGATATATGGCTGAATTTTCGAAATTCTGTCGAATTTTCTGTCCTAATGATCATTCTGGTTGGGTGAGATTTGTACCCCTTATTGAGGAATGTCTGAACTCTACAGTGCAGGAGAGCACAGGAGAAGTGCCAATGCGACTTCATCTAGGAAGAAACCCAGAAAGGCCGTGGGATAATCTTTTCAACCACATACCGAGAGATCCCGACATAGGAAGACAGCAGAGGATTGACAAGGCAAAGGAACAACTCCAGAAAGCAGCAGAGAAACGATTGAAAAGAGTAGCTGGAAAACGTTTTGGTACACCGTTTCAAGTTGGAAATCTTGTATTATTACGCAGACCTGTCAAGGCTGATATGACCAAGAAAATCTACCCCAAATTTGGATTAGTATTCCTGGGGCCATTTAGGATTACGAACGCCTATGGAAACAACTGTTATGAACTCTACGATGATGAGAATAATGTCGTTTACGGCAAGTTCAATGCTGGAAATTTAAAAAGATACTATCCTAGAGTAAGCCAGTAATAATTCAATTTCGTGTTCAAGAGAGTTGAGATACTTGTAACATTGAGTTTAAAAACAATTTGCAACTGTTTTTAAAACGTGGTGAGAGGAGAATGCCCCCGTAATTGAATTATGTAGAGACCACGGTGGCTATATTTGAAATTATATGGAAAGTTATGGTTGTCATAGTTATGACGTGGGTAGTCATGACGTAAGCACGGATGACGTAAATGTTAGGCCAGCAGGCTACTTGAGCTGAGATTCTCAGTGACGTCAGCATTTAGTCCAGAATGTTCCAAGATTTACGACGCAGTCGCAGGAAACGAGGAATTTTGCTGAGGAAGAAACTATGCTATTGGAGGAGAGGCATGAACCAATGAACGATAGTTTAAAGGAAGACGGAGATTGCTGAAACTATGGTATTTTTATTACTTTTGGAATGCAGAATTGTGGAAATCCATCTGCAGTAGAAGCATTGATTTGGAATGTTGGTGAAATATATTTTCAGTTTTTGAATTTTGAAAATCCGTCATGTATTAACGAAGTTGGAAGTTCTAGCGATGACGTAGTATCACGCTTTGGAAGGGATGGAAACGCCCCTCGAGAAGTTAATAAAAGGGCTTGCGCAGAAGAGAGGAGTCTCTTTCGTTCTCTGATCATTCTGAGATCTCATTCTCAGATCATCGAAGTATATTTGTGAAAGTTCTTTTCTTATACATTCATTATAGTGAGACGTCGAAGTGAACAGCAGTGAAAAGAATCGTCTTTATAACGCGTGGCAAGGCCACTATATTAACGAGATCCAGGTCAAACTAGGTGAAGTTGAAACGGACCTTAGAAAGCTTCTACAAGTTTAGCTTCGAATAGTTAGCGGTCACCGATAAGCTAATTGTATTGTGCAGTGCTACATGCAGTTATAGAGAAAAGCTGAACAATTTCGACCGATTAGTTTAAAAGATATTAGCAGTTTTATACGACTGACAAAAGTGATTATCTCGCCACTAGAGAAACACTTTTGTATAGCCAGAATCAACGCAACGGCTGACGCTGCGAGTGGAGTAGAAAGACTTCAGATTGCTTGGTTACAGAACGATACAGTATAATGGAGCGTTTGAATACGGCAGTTTGTTCTTCTGACACTACAACCGAAGAGCAGATGGAAGGCTAAGAGGGCTTATTGCAATTGGGACATACTTCAACGGAGTAAGATAGCGACATGGAACTTCGCTAATTGTTATTCCACACAAGCGAACATGCGGTGAATACCATCTACACCCATGTTTCGTAATTAAAGGCTGAATACCATCAAACAGCCATAGAAACAATTTCATACTCTGAATATGAATAATTTCTTCGGAAATTTCTACAAAACTTCATGACGATTGTCTACTGGAACTTCAGGGAATTTTTCAAGAGAGGTCAGGGATATCCCGACTCACAAAGAAGATTATTGCCGGAAGGATGTCTATTCGTCTTCGAGGAGCAGAGCGATTCACGGAGAAGGAAGCAGTTCGATTCTCCGAGGGTGCTATTTCCTATTTCGAGGATGGAGCTCAACTTTAACGTGGTGAAATGGATCCATCAGCAGTCTTCTTTGGGGAATTTTCCTCTGGAACGTCAATCGGCAGATAAGGTAGTCGTGAGCGTTTATTGTATTTGAGTTTACTAATAATGTTTGAGCAACCATTTTTCCCATATTTTTATCCTCATGTTTTTTGCCCTATTTTCTTGTTGAGATTCTTATTCTCAGTACACCTTGATGAGTTTTGCCTTTTTCGACGATTTATTAAGACATTGTTATGTCATGGGCATAGTTAACGATTTTGAATCAGTTGAGACTGATATTTAGAATATTTCAGTAATTAATATTTTTGTAGTCACGATTTGACTGTAAGTTAATGATTTTTATGGCAGATTTAAATTCAGACAGCGTGTCATTTTATTAAAGTAATTCTACCCCAGTTTAATTACTTTGAACAATTTTCTGTCATCATCAAGAATGAAGAACATTTAAATGATTTTAGAGCGTTAAAATCTCTTACGTTGTCGACGATCTTGGAAATACTAGTCGTTATTTGTATTGATTGCAACAAAGACATTTATCGTCAGTTATGAATGAACATTGCATTATAGACACTTTTGTGAAAGAGTAACTTTAATAATGAATTATTGAATGCATTAAAGTCAAGTACTTTTGTTAGGAGTTTTTCTCAATTAGAGAATTATATAACGATGTTTGCATTCCCCAGTCTAATTGGATTCTATTCGACTACTTTGCATTTTAGTCGCACTTTATTTGATGATAGTATTTTCATACTACAATTTCTTTTAAGATGTTAATCTTAAATTTTGATAGACCAGACAGGCGTATATAAGCGTATTCACTATTAAATTTGTTTGTGATTGGCAAGTTTTGACTTCATTTCGGTTCATGAATGAAATCCACGAAGGTTAAATAGAAAAACAGTTTTGAAACAATTAATGATTATAAAAATTTTTAAGTGGAACTATGAATGTATAATCGCTAGTGCAGCGCGTGTTGAAAGTCGCTGAGGTATAATGCCCTTGAATATGAAGGAGGTTCCCGCAGGAATTAATGTTAAAGAATTATTTGTGGAAGTTTTGTAAGTTATGTGAAAGTTTTTAATGCCATATAGATTAATATATGATGATTTTGGGCATATTTTTAATGCAGATTGTGCATTAACTTGTTAGCGAAGGATTTTCCGCTGGAGTAAGATTGTTATAGTTCGTTGAAAATTAATCAAGTGATTTACTGTTATAATTAACACGAGTTTTGAAAGAATTTGAGATAAGATATTGAATGAAGGTTGCCGTCACAAATCATTATTAACTTTATTAAACTAGATTGTGACATTAATATGTATAACTAACCTTCATTGGTCGATTATATTAAACACGATCATGAAAATTACCAACCGAATGAACATGTGGCTAATGTATTTATTAAATTAATAATTTAAACAATTTAAATGTTAATATTGTAAATAATTGTTGTAAATATTTTTGAAAATAATATGGAACGAGAGTGATGTTAAAGGCGTGCTTATAATATTTTTATTGTCTTTGACAAATATTATAAACAATTTCTAATTGTTATAAATAATTTATGTGATTTTGTTATAAACATTTAAGAGCTAATTAAACATTTGGATTGAAGTTAACAAGTTTAAAGGAATTAACATAATGATCCAATAGGATGTGAGCAAAGTACTTGAAAGATTTGCGTAAATATAATGTGAGTTGTCTTATAGACATTTAAAAGCTTGAGAGTGCAGGCTGTATTCTTACGTAACATAGCATGTGAGAAGGGAGTGCATTTGACCAGTATGCAACAGGCTGGAAGGTAGCCCGCAGCTGTGCCAACATATGGTTCTCAGGGAGAGAGGTCGTACACACTCTGGCCTTGCGACTATAAATACCATTCTCATGTTTATTAAAAGGAAACCAAATGCTCTATATATGTCACACCCTGACGTCCTTTTCCAATCCAATAGTGTTATGAATATTACGTTATTTGGAGCTCTTGAGAGCTAAAATGTTTTACATCATGTTGTATGATAATTTTTGCAAGTCCTACTGGAGGACGTAGTCAGATTGACTTGGGCTATTGATAGCCACGTTGATTTTGTTGTGTTATCAAAATCATACCCTTTATTAGAAATAAAGCTTTTGTACAGTTCAAAGTTCTCGTCTTCGTTTCTGGTTCATTTTTAAATGTCATGGTGGAGATTATTGTGTGAACAGACTTTAGTGATCCTGTTGTCAACTCAAACCCCGAGATAATTAAGAGGTAAGTAACGGTAAGTATGAACCCCCGTCTATTTTGGTGTGTTCCACAATGATTTCCTGTGAACTTCTGTGCTCTTATCTCGATAGTATCTGTCAGTGCCATTTTCATTGATGTAACTGTGCCGGTGCGATTGATAATTGGCAATCCGATTGAGGGGGCTGATATCTGACAGCCTACTATCCAGGTAAACGGGGACAATACATATTCGGTAAAAAATTCAAAGTGATTGCTGCTAAATTACGGCAGTTATCGTGTCCACAAGAAGCTGATATACATATATATATATATATATATATATATATATATATATACATATATATACATACATAAATTATATATAAACTTTTGAACTGACGGTGGTTTTGGGGTCTGGGGGATGTGAAATGCGAAGATATGTAGAAATTTTCCGGAAGTCGAAACATGGTACCCATTGCAATAGTTAGCTTTCTAATGAAATCTACCTAAAATACGATGGTTGTGTGTCTGTGATTTGCTCAATCACCAAATAAACAGTGATTTGATTTACATGATTTTTTACATGGAAGTAGCTGATATACCTGGTTAATATATAGGCTACTTTTGATTTCGATACTTTGCACTATTTAAAGATGGCGACCATTCTAGTGACGTCACTACACCCTTTGGTTTCAAACTTCCATATTTTAATTTCAAATAAGAAGAGAACGCTCAGAAATAACAAACTTTTGATGGCATGTACGAGGTTTAAAATTTAAATTTCTATCTGAAAGGTCCTCATCATTTTTCATGTTTCTCCAACGATTAGCGAGTAAAACCTAAATTTGTGCTATAAAACACAGTCAACCCCGAGCGGTGTAGTTGGACAAAATGTTCCATCCTTACTCTCCCTCCACGCAGCACCTCGCCTATCCCCTGTTTTAACAGTCACTTTCATATTTCAATTTATTTATGACCAGTAGCGAAGCACGGGTACTTCAGCTAGTATATATATGTAAAGCTCAACGCTCGTAGTTAGCCCCTTTGGCACAAATCTACACCGTTTCTCCGATCTGGACCAAATTTTACATACTTACCCTCTGAAACGCGACAAGTAACACTGTCCACTTCAAATTTCAAGCAGCACAATCTACACCGATCCACCGATCTGAACTAATATTTACGTACTTACACTTTGGAATCCGACGAGTAACACTTAATTTGAAATTTCGGACAGCCCGCTGCATTCCCAGCCCTCTGGCACAAATCTACACCGTTTCTCCGATCTGAACCAAACTTTTCATACTTACCCTGTAGACATATTACACATGGAACGATACAATAAAATATTGGCAAATCTGATTTCAAGGAACTGTTGTTCAGAATTGCCCAGGTGTTAAATATGCAGAAGCTTTCGGTATAGGTTACACGGTCAATGTTAGTAACATGGAATGTTTTTCTTTGACAATGCATCTCCACCAAGTGCGAGAGCAAGCTCTTTCAAAGGTCTCTAATAGCACAATAATCAGGAATGTTCAATACAGTATTTAGACAGGCATGAGAGGTAAAAGGGTTGTTGGAGAATTTCAATCCCTGGGATATAACACTGGAAGAGGCTGCACAAATGCATCAGCGGCCAAGGTGAGATATATTTTACTATAGGTCTATTAATAGGAACATGTTGACATTCAAATCATTTATAAGTGTGGGAAAATTATAGCCTGAATAGTTTAAGGAAAAATAATTTTAATTCCTCGTATTCCGATAGATGTGCCATTCCTGTGTGCAAGAGTACAGTTCCCTCTTCAAAGAATATTCTCAATTACTATTAACAAAGCGCAATGATGCACAATTAACAGCAGCAGGTGAACATTTAGACAGAACCATTCTTTCCCATGGGCAACTATACAGTAGGCTATGTGGAGTGCTCACGCGTATCCAGACAACAAAATCGTTTGTCTCAGCAGAACATTACAAAACCAAAAACGTAATTTTAAAATGTGTTCGCATAAGGTAACATACTACCTTGCAGACGTTCTCAACTCTATGGAATTCCTATTTTGCGACTCATACTAATAAACTGTAGGCATCAGAATTTTCCGAATTGAAATAGACCCTCCCAGCCGAGATTGATGTAACAGAATAGACCAATTATGAGCAATAATGCATCATCCCCATTGTTCTCATCGCGTGAGAAGTTGCGGGTACTTGCTAGTTGAAAATCCACAGCCTGCTTCCAGTCTCCGACCGGGTCAGGAATGGAATGAATGAAGCCCCCCATCTAGCGGCGAGGATAGGAACTGTGCCGGCTGCCGAGGCCTGACGCACTCCTCTGGGGCAATGATTAAATGAATGACAGATGAAATGAAATGATAGTGGAGAGTGTTGCTGGAATGAAATTTTGACAGGGAAAACCGGAGTACCCGGAGAAAAACCTGTCTGCCTCCGTTTTGTCCAGCACAGATCTCACATGGAGTGACCGGGATTTGAACCACGGACCCAGTGGTGAGAGGCCGGCGCGCTGCCGCCTAAGCCACGGAGGCTCCGGGTACTTGCTAGTTAAATTTATAAAATCTTTAACATAATAATTGTTTGATTAGCAATTTCAGAGCAACGTGATTATAAAGTGATTTATTTATTTAATTATTTATTTATCGTATGTCTCTTAGTGCTGGGAGTGTCCAAGGACATGTTCGGCTCATCAGAGGCTGTAGCTGCTTCCAGTGCACACCCATGGGGTGAGCTACAAGTTCCGTTCATGTTCAAGTAGTTCCTACTTTCGCTACAAGATGTCACTGACACCTGGTGGTGAACGTAGGAACGTTGATAGAGTGATATTCTCACGTTAGCATATGAAAATAAATACACGTTATTCCAACCTTAAAAAACAACATTTTACACTGTTTTTATACATCGTTTCCACAACATTGGCATTTCCCACATCGAGCTGCTCTTGAAGAAATATTTTTTCTTTAATCAAAAATGTGTAACTGTTCTGGTTATATTCGTTTTCAGTATTATTAAATACAGTAATTTAGATAGTTAAAATTTTAGAAATGGTATAGAACCTCAACCTGTTTATAAATTTAACTAGCAACCCGCCCCGGCTTCACCCGGGAACAGATAAGAATTAATTACGTGAAAAAGCGCCTTTTTCGATGTCAATGAACTACGACCTATATCCGTTTTACGTCTCGGCATGGTGGATTAATACCACTGACCGGACTATTAATTATATTATCGTGGAGATGCATTTGCAATGAATTCTTGTCAGACGTAATTTAAGAATGGCGAGGTGCATGAAACACAAATCCCCCTTCCGTCCAATCTTAACTTGACTGTGTATTTACCAGAACGAAATCTTCACAGGCGAAATGAAAAATAGCCTAGTTGCACTTCCAGGGAAGCTCCAAACAAAACCACTCTTCTCTGAACTCTTAAATCAACACGACTCAACAGTTTGCTGCTGGTAATAGGCTCGCCAGCTAGCTAGGCTGTAACTGGGGTGATAGGCTCACCACTAGCTAGCTCGTAAACTGTCTTCTCAGTAATTGAATGAAGATTGGTGGAAGAAATTAAAACGTAAAAACACTTATAGTGGGCGATGTATGGAAGATTGATATATGCTCTCGCGGACTTTTTGTAGAACATTCCATGATGAAAAATTCTTACATTCATAGTATATTGATATCTGAATCGGTTTGCCCAGCGCGAGCTTAAAAAGCGCACGGACGCCAGGTTTTTCCGACTTTTTCGCTGAAATCGTTACTGCTTGGCTTCCTTTCATCATAAATAAATTATTTTCTGCAGAAACGTTCCTCGAGATAGCCTTTACAGAAAGGTGTAAACGCCATCAAAATCCAACCAGTGGTCCTCGAGATTACCCGTGACATCCAAGAATCGGGGACTTGGTTTTATACTAAGTATGGACGCAATTCAAATATCAATGATATAAAAGATTTCCACTTCGAGAGATTTATATTCCATCGTTAATCTAAATTTTGTGACAGATTTTTAGTCATCTATTATCATTATTATTATTATTTATTTATTCGTTAATTCCCCATAATGAGAGCGTTACAACACAATCAATTTTCATGTTTCATTCTGGACCTTTCTTCTTTTTTTCCCAAAAACCTCTCATATACACACTATGTTTCCTCTTTCTCTCTTCTGTCCACCTCTTTGCTGGATGTCTCTCTTTGGGAGTTTGCTCAAACTTCTGTAGTCTAAGTTATTCTCTGTATTTTCTCCTGTCTGCGATGTCTTCTGTAGAGATGTTTAGTTTCTTAAGGTCTTCCACGGTTTCCTTTACCCAATTGGTTTTTAGTGTGCTATTCGTAACTATTTTAAAAATTTTCTTGGTCAGTCTGTCTTCGGTCATCCTATGTATATGTCCATAAAATTTTTCCCTTCTTTTCCTTATGTTGATTGTAATCGTCTCTGTCTGTTTGTACAGTTCTATTGTCGGTCTCTTCATCCATATTCCCTCTTTCTGAACTGTCCCGTAGATCTTTCTCAGAATTTTTCTCTCTTGTTTTTCTAATTCCTTGATTTTTGTTCGCCCCTTGATTGCTGTCGTTTCTGAAGCGTATAAGGCCTCTGGTAAGACTACTGTACGGTAGTGTCGTAATTTGGCAATGATGGAAATACTTTTTTTATTGTAGTGGTTCCATGTAAGTCTGTATGCTTTCTGCAATTTAGCGATCCTGTCTTCATTGGATGCCAAGTTCAGTCCTGTTTTCTGTATAATCTCTCCTAGGTATTTGAAACTTTCCACTTGTGTTATTTATCCATACTTGGTTTCCAGGGGGTGCTTGTCTGTAGATTTTAGTGTCCATGAACTGTGTTTTTTCGTATGAGAATTGTAACCCTGTTTTGGCAGAGATTTCATGTAGCGTCTCTAGAGCTTCTTTGGCTTCTTTTCTGTTATTTGTTATAAACGCTACATCATCGGCAAAGGCCAGACACTTAATGCTGACTGTCCTTTTCTGGCAGGGCTAGATAACTTAACCGTAACCATAACGTAACGTAATTAGGGAATGTACCGGAAAACTCCATGAGTGCATTTAGGTAAATGCGTTACAGAACGAATTACTTCGTTTCGACAAGAATACCGTATTTATCATATGCTATCACAATAACGTTAAATTCAGTAACCGAATTGAAGAACGCTATTATTCCGGTCCCTACCAATAACGTTATTGGGAGGGTGGCTCACATAGTGAATAACTGAATAACGTTATTGGCATCATTTCGTTATTAGTTCAACCTGATGTCGAAGAACGAAATTGAACGAACTGCTGACAATAACGTTATTCGAAAGGCGGGTAAAGGAAGTTCCTCATAAAAACGTTATTCGCCGGTTTTCGTTATTTGTCTTACCCAATCTTTAAGGAACAAAATTTTGAGTGCTACCGACGATAACGTTGTTAAAAAGACGGCTAAAATTGAGTTCTACAAATTAATGTTATTCCAATTTCTTGTTTATTATTAATCAAATCCAATCTTTACGACAAGAAATTGTGTATATTCCGTCAAGAACGTTATTAAGGAAACAGCTCGAACAGAGGGCCATAACGTTATTGTTACTAAATGTGATGTAGAAAGAGCGACGTTGTGTGGGATTAGTCACATTATACAAAGAAGGGTTATATGAAATATTTTAGCACATTGTAATAATAAAGTAGGTGCCTTTTCCCATTACGAAATTTAGTAGGTAATAGGCCTACTAACATTTCTAATTAGATTGGAATATACCTGAAATATTCGAGAGCCTCCGTGGCTTAGGCGGCAGCACGCCGGCCTCTCACCGCTGGGTCCGTGGTTCAAATCCCGGTCACTCCATGTGAGATCTGTGCTGGACAAAACGGAGGCAGACAGGTTTTTCTCCGGGTACTCCGGTTTTCCCTGTCAAAATTTCATTCCAGCAACACTCTCCACTATCATTTCATTTCATCTCTCATTCATTTAATCATTGCCCCAGAGGAGTGCGTCAGGCCTCGGCAGCCGGCACAGTTCATATCCTCGCCGCTAGATGGGGGCTTCATTCATTCCATTCCTGACCCGGTCGGAGACTGGAAGCAGGCTGTGGATTTTCATTTTCATACCTGAAATATTCTAATACAGCACAACAGTTGGTAGCCTAGGTGACTCTGAATAAATCCTAAGTTCCAACTCTTAAGGTACATAATGCACATATAACATTCGGTTGAAGTCCAATGGGGCGGGAGGGCGTGGCGGCTCAGCGGTCTAGCTGTATGCCTCTCACCAAGGCGGTCCGGGTTCGATTCCCGGTCAATGCATGTGAAATACCAAGTCCTGTGGTTCGAATTCCACGTAAAAAGGAGGTCCCGTGGCTCATGATCTACAGATTAACGGTCACGTTAAACTACAAGCTTCCTTTCTTCCTTTCTTGAAGTCCAATGGATAGTATGGACGTTTCATGTTGTGAAATATTGGATCTATCATTGTATGTAAAATCATATTGGCAACAAGGTCATGCACGTGTGCTCAGAATTAATCTGAAATAATACCATATATGTATAGTGCCATTTTTGGATAACATCCATTTGTTGGTATAGATTTTACATGCATTTTCAGCAGGCTTAGAATTATGTTGGCAGCACTGACGTACATTAGTTACTCGAAGTTAATCTGAAATTTTAGTTACCATACGTGTGCAACATTCAGAGCTGTTGGCCAGCATACTTTCTGATATATTGGTATTAGGATAAAAAAGAGAATGAGCATTCGTTAGCAGTTGGCAGCCCTGTTGGCTCTGAAGTATAAGCATAGTCATATCTGTTATAGTACACAAAAACACATACGAAATTTGGTTAAAATCCAATTGATAGTATAGAAGTTAGATACACTTAAACATTGGACTTATCCGTAGACATAAAATCATGTTAGCAACACTGTCATATATGCGCTTCTTAAAATATATATTTGGAATGTCATTATCTCTATGTTGAATTTTTTTTTTGAAGGATTCGCATGCATAACGTCTGATAAATCCAACATAGAGCTCAAAAGTGAATTGTGATTTTTCTGCGCAATTACTAGCACTGAAGTAATTTTCAAATATGCCCGTGAGATATTCAGATATAGATCTTTATTTATACCAAATTTCGTTTCAATAACTGCAGCCGTCTAGGAGGGACAGACAGACATTTGCCTGGATCGATGTCATAATTCTACTTTTTCCTCATTTTTACAAAATGTTTAAATTAGGCTAAAATAGTACGTAGAATATACAATGGCTACTGTATAACATCCAACCTTAGGTGCTTCGATACTGTGCTGATCAGTACCCTCTGCTTATGGACATATCACATGTGTTGTACCGCAATCATTGGCCACCAGAGTACAAACGGTACAGATTGTAACGTTAAAGCTTGTATACAGGCACAATTCCGGTATAGGCTCGAATAACGTTATTCACAGCAGCATTCCGTGTCCCAATTGGCTCAGCTGCAAGAAATCAAACATGGAGCAAAGTTGTGGATTTAGAGTAATATTTGCAGTTTATTGGCATTATTAATCCAAATCAGTCATTAAGATGCGTTGCGTTGAATGCATAAAGAGGCACTGACTGATTGAACGCATTCCTGTCAGTATTTACGATTTAACTGAAATAATTCGACATTTAGCTATACACATGAAGTTACGTAACTATGAGCTTGGCTACTAAGCGAAAAGTGTACGAGTGCTATAGCTGTAACTTAGTGTCCAAGGGATCTCGGGTTCGAGACGCTCTAGGGCCAAATTTTTTATTCTTTCTGAATTATTTTGTTGCATTCACACTACTTTTCTTGTGAGTTTCCAACTACGATTTATCCGCATGATCTACGGAGATGATGTTAATAATGGATATTGGTAGGGAAAATTATTCTATTCTATCATTCAAATTTGTACTTCCCCATACAAAACCATGAATATTTGTACTATTCGTGAAAGTATAATAATATTTTCATACCACAATAATAGTCTATGTTTACTCCACAATAAATAATAATATTAACAATAAGGAGAAATAGTTTCGTGACGATCTAAAGAGCATACTTTTCTTTATATTTAAGATTCATGCCAATGATTAAAATATATAGACCTATCAAGAATAATGACGAAATTTATTTGATAATACTAGCATTTCTAATTATATTGGAATATATCTGAAGTAATCTAATACAGCACTACAGTTGGCAGCCTATGTGACTGTGAATATATCCTTAGTTCCATCTCCTAAGGTACAGAATGAACATACAACATTTGGTTGAAATCCAATGGATAGTATGGACGTTGCATGTTGTGCAATATTGGATCTATCAGTGCGTATAAAATCATATTGGCAACAAGGTCATGCACGTGTGATCAGAATTAATCTGAAATAATCTCTTCTCTTCTCTTCTCTTCTCTTAGTCGTTTACCCTCCAGGTTGGTGGAACCCACGGACTCAGCGAGGGAACTCACCTATACCGCCTCTACGGGCAGTGGCCTAGAGCTGGGAACATCTAATCGGAGTGGATACAACTGGTGAGGTGTGATTGGCACCTCGCCCAGGCGGCCTCACCTGCAAAGCGAACAGGGGCCTCATGAGGGAAGGTAATGGATGGTCAGGATGGATAGGCAAGGACGAGGGAAGGAGGCGGCCGTGGCCTTGAAGAAGGTACCATCCCAGCATTAGCCTGAAGACGAAGTGGGAAACCGCGGAAAACCACTTCGAGGATGGCTGAGGTGGGAATCAAACCCCCTCTACTCATTTGGAACACCCGAGGCTGAGTATACCCCGTTCCATTCCTCATACCACTTTTCAAATTTCGTGGCAGAGCCGGGAATCGAACCCAGGACATCCGGGATGGCAGCTAACCGTGCTGACCGCTACGCTACGGAGGCGACTTAATCTGAAATAATACTATATTTTAAAGTGCCAATTTAGGATAACATCCATTGGTTGGTATAGATTTTACATGCATTTTCAGCAGGCTTAGAATTATGTTGGCAGCACTGACGTACATTAGTTACTCGAAGTTAATCTGAAATTTTAGGTACCATACGTGTGCAACATTCAGAGCTGTTGGCTAGCATACTTTCTGATATATTGGTATTAGGATAAAAAAGAGAATGAGCATTTGTTAGCAGTTGGCAGCCCTGCTGGCTCTGAATTATAAGCATAGTCATATCTGTTATAGTACACAAAAACACATACGAAATTTGGTTAAAATCCAATTGATAGTATAGAAGTTAGATACACTTAAACATTGGACTTATCCGTAGACATAAAATCATGTTAGCAACACTGTCATATATGCGCTTCTTAAAATATATATTTGGAATGTCATTATCTCTATGTTAATTTTTTTTTGAAGGATTCGCATGCATAACGTCTGATAAATCCAACATAGAGCTCAAAAGTGAATTGTGATTTTTCTGCGCAATTACTAGCACTGAAGTAATTTTCAAATATGCCCGTGAGATTTTGCAGATATAGATCTTTACTTATACCAAATTTGGTTTCAATAACTGCAGCCGTCTAGGAGGGACAGACAGACATTTGCCTGGATCGATGTCATAATTCTACTTTTTCCTCATTTTTACAAAATGATTAAATTAGTCTAAAATAGTACGTAGAATATACGATGGCTACTGTATAACATCCAACCTTAGGTGCTTCGATACTGTGCTGATCAGCACCCGCTGCTTATGGACATATCACATGTGTTGTACCGCAATCATTGGCCATCAGAGTACAAATGGTACAGATTGTAACGTTAAAGCTTGTATACAGGCACAATTCCGGTATAGGCTCGAATAACGTTATTCGCAGCAGCATTCCGTGTCCCGATTGGCTCAGCTGCAAGAAATCAAACATGGAGGAAAGTTGTGGATTTAGAGTAATATTTGCAGTTTATTGGCATTATTAATACAAATCAGTCATTAAGATGCGTTGCGTTGAATACATAAAGAGGCACTGACTGATTAAACGCATTCCTGTCAGTATTTACGATTTCACTGAAATAATTCGACATTTAGTTATACGCATGAACTAACGTTACAATGAGCTAGGGTTCTAAGTGAAAAGTGTACGAGTGCTATAGCTGTGACTTAATGTCCAAGGGATCTGGGGTTCGAGACGCTCTAGGGCCAAAGTTTTTATTCTTTTTGAATTATTTTGTTGCATTCACACTACTTTTCTTGTGAGTTTCCAACTACGATTTATTCGCTTGATCTACGGAGATGATGTTAATAATGGATATTGGTAGGGAAAATTATTCTATTCTATCATTCAAATTTGTACTTCCCCATACAAAACCATGAATATTTGTACTATTCGTGAAAGTATAATAATATTTTCATACCACAATAATAGTCTATGTTTACTCCACAATAAATAATAATATTAACAATAAGGAGAAATGGTTTCGTGACGATCTAAAGAGCATACTTTTCTTTATATTTAAGATTCATGCCAATGATTAAACTATATAGACCTATCTAGAATAATGACGAAATTTATTTGTTAATACTAGCATTTCTAATTATATTGGAATACACCTGAAGTATTCTAATACAGCACTCCAGTTGGCAGCCTATGTGACTGTGAATATATCCTTAGTTCCATCTCCTAAGGTACAGAATGCACATACAACATTTGGTTGAAATCCAATGGATAGTATGGACGTTGCATGTTGTGAAATATTGGATCTGTCAGTGCGTATAAAATCATATTGGCAACAAGGTCATGCACGTGTGATCAGAATTAATCTGAAATAATCTCTTCTCTTCTCTTCTCTTAGTCGTTTACCATCCAGGTTGGTGGAACCCACGGACTCAGCGAGGGAACTCACCACTACCGCCTCTACGGGCAGTGTCCTAGAGCTGGGAACATCTAATCGGAGTGGATACAACTGGTGAGGTGTGATTGGCACCTCGCCCAGGCGGCCTCACCTGCAAAGCGAACAGGGGCCTCATGAGGGAAGGTAATGGATGGTCAGGATGGATAGGCAAGGACGAGGGAAGGAGGCGGCCGTGGCCTTGAAGAAGGTACTGCCCCCGTAATTGAATTATGTAGAGACCACGGTGGCTATATTTGAAATTATGATTAGAGTTATGGCTGTCATAGTTATGACGCGGGTAGTCATGACGTAAGCACGGATGACGTAAATGTTATGCCAGCAAGCTACTTGAGCTGAGATTCTCAGTGACGTCAGCATTTTAGTCCAGAATGTTCCAAGATGTACGACGCAGTCGCAGGAAACGAGGAATTCTGCTGAGGAAGAAACTATGCTATTGGAGGAGAGGCATGAACCAATGAACGATAGTTTAAAGGAAGACGGAGATTGCTGAAACTATGGTATTTTTATGACTTTTTGAATGCAGAATTGTGGAAATACATTTGCAGTAAAAGCATTGATTTGGAATTTTGGTGAAATTTATTTTCAGTTTTTGAATTTTGAAAATCCGTCATGTATTAACGAAGTTGGAAGTTCTAGCGATGACGTAGTATCACGCTTTGGAAGGGATGGTAACGCCCCTCGAGAAGGTAATAAAAGGGCTTGCGCAGAAGAAAGGAGTCTCTTCTCTTCTCTTTCGTTCGCTGATCAATCTGAGATCTAATGCTCAGATCATCGAAGTATTTGTGAAAGTCAGTTTATTATACATTCAATATAGTGAGACATCAAAGTGAACAGCAAGTGAAAAGAATCGTATTTATAACGCGTGGCGAAGCCACTATGTTAACGAGAGCCAGGTCAAACTAGGTGAAGTTGAAACGGACCTTAGAAAGCTTCTATAAGTTTAACTTCAAACAGTTAGCGGTCTACGATAACATAATTGTATTGTGCAGTACTACAAGCAATTATAGAGAAAAGCTGAACAATTTCGACCGAGTACTTCAAAAGATATTAGCAATTGTATACGACTGGCAAAAGTGATTATCTCACCACTAGAGAAACACTTTTGTATAAGCCAGAAACAACGCAAGGCTAACGCTGCGAGTGGAGTAGAAAGACTTCAGATTGCTTGCTTACAGAACGATACAGTATAATGGAGCATTTGAATACGGCAGTTTGTTCTTCTGACACTACAACTGAAGTGCAGATGGAAGGCTAAGAAGGCTTATTGCAATTGGGACATACTTCATTGGAGTAAGATAGCGACATGGAACTTCGCTAATTGCTATTCCACACAAGCGAACATGCGGTGAATACCATCTACACCCATGTTTCGCAATTAAAGGCTGAATACCATCGAACAGCCATAGAAACAATTTCATACTCTGAATATGAATAATTTCTTCGGAAATTTCGACAAAACGTCATGATGATTGTCTACTGGAACTTCAGGGAATTTTTCAAGAGAGGTCAGGGTAGTCCCGACTCACAAAGAAGATTATTGCCGGAAGGATGTCTATTCGTATTCGAGGAGCAGAGCGATTCACGGAGAAGGAAGCAGTTCGATTCTCCGAGGGTGCTATTTCCTATTTCGAGGATGGAGCTCAGCTTTAACGTGGTGAAATGGATCCATCAGCAGTCTTCTTTGGGGAATTTTCCTCTGGAACGTCAATCGGCAGATAAGGTAGTCGTGAACGTTTATTGTATTTGAGTAACCTAGTAATGTTTGAGCAACCATTTTTCCCATATTTTTATCCTCATGTATTTTGCCTTATTTTCTTGTTGAGATTCTTATTCTCAGTACACCTTGTTGAGTTGTGCATTTTTCGACGTTTTATTAAGACATTGTTATGTCATGGGCATAGTTAACGATTTTGAATCAGTTGAGACTGATATTTAGATTTTTCAGTGATTAATTTTTTTGTAGTCACGATTTGACTGTAAGTTAATGATTTTTATGGCAGATTTAAATTCAGACAGCGTGTCATTTTATTAAAGTAATTCAACCCCAGTTTAATTACTTTGAACAATTTTCTGTCATCATCAAGAAGGAAGAACATGTAAATGATTTTAGAGCGTTAAAATCTCTTACGTTATCGACGATCTTGGAAATACTAGTCGTTATTTGTATTGATTGCAACACAGACATTTATCGTCAGTTATGAATGAACATTGCATCATAGACAATTTTGTGAAAGAGCAATGTTAATAATGAATTATTGAATGCATTAAAGTCAAGTACTTTTGTTAGGAGTTTTTCTCAATTAGAGAATTATATAACGATGTTTGCATTCCCCAGTCTAATTGAATTCTATTCGACTACTTTGCAGTTTAGTCGCACTTTATTTGAAGATAGTATTTTCTTACTACAATTTCTTTTAAGATGTTAATCTTAAAATTTTGATAGACCAGATAGGCGTATATAAGCGTATTCACTATTAAATTTGTTTGTGATTGGCAAGTTTTGACTTCATTTCAGTTCATGAATGAAATCTACGAAGGTTAAATAGAAAAACAGTTTTGAAACAAATTATGATTATAAAATTTTTAAGTGGAACTATGAATGTATAATCGCTAGTGCAGCGCGTGTTGAAAGTCGCTGAAATATAATGCCCTTGAATATGAAGGAAGTTCCCACAGGAATAAATGTTAAAGAATTATTTGTGGAAGTTTTGTAAGTGATGTGAAAGTTGTAAATGCCATATAGATTAATATATGACGATTTTGGGCATATTTTTAATGCAGATTGTGCATTAACTTGTTAGCGAAGGATTTTCCGCTGGAGTAAGATTGTTATAGTTCGTTGAAAATTAATCAAGTGATTTACTGTTATAATTAACACGAGTTTTGAAAGAATTTGAGACAAGATGTTGAATGAAGGTTGCCGTCACAAATCATTATTAAGAACTTTATTAAACCGGATTGTGACATTAAAATGTATAACTAACCTTCATTGGTCGATTATATTAAACAGGATTATACAATTACCAACCGAATGAACATGTGGCTAATGTATTTATTAAATTAATAATTTAAACAATTTAAAGGTTAATATTGTAAATAATTGTTGTAAATATTTTTGAAAATAATATGGAACGAGAGTGATGTTAAAGGCGTGCTTAGAATATTTTTATTGTCTTTGACAAATATTATAAACAATTTCTAATTGTTATAAATAATTTATGTGATTTTGTTATAAACATTTAAGAGCTAGTTAAACATTTGGATTGAAGTTAACAAGTTTAAGAAATTTATGTAATGATCCAATAGGATGTGATCAAAGTACTTGAAAGATTTGCGTAAATATAATGTGAGTTGTCTTGTAAGACATTTAAAAGCTTGAGAGTGCAGGCTGGATTCTTACGTAACATAGCGTGTGAGAAGGGAGTGCATTTGACCAGTATGCGTCAGGCTGGAAGGTAGCCCGCAGCTGTGTCAACATATGGTTTTCAAAGAATGAGGTCGTACACTCCGGCCTTGCGACTATAAATACCATTCTCTTGTTTATTAAAAGGAAACAAATGCTCATATATATGTCACACCCTGACGTCCTTTTCCAATCCAATAGTGTTATGAATATTACGGTATTTGGAGCTCTTGGGAGCTAAAATGTTTTATATATCATGTTGTATAATAATTTTGCAAGTCCTACTGGAGGACGTAGTCAGATTGACTTGGGCTACTGATAGCCACGTATATTTTGTTGTGTTAGGAAAATCATACCCTTTATTAGAAATAAAGCTTTTGTACAGTTCAAAGTTCTCGTCTTCGTTTCTGGTTCATTTTTAAATGTCATGGCGGAGATTATTGTATGAACAGACTTTTAGTGATCCTGTTGTCAACTCAAACCCCGAGATAATTAAGAGGTAAGCAACGGTAAGTATGCACCCCCGTCTATTTTGGTGTGTTCCACAATGATTTCCTGTGAATTTCTGTGCTCTTATCTCGATAGTATCTGTCAGTGCCATTTTCATTGATGTAACTGTGCCGGTGCGATTGATAATTGGCAATCCGATTGAGGGGGCGGATATCTGACAGCCTACTATCCAGGTAAACGGGGACAGTACCATCCCGGCATTAGCCTGAAGACGAAGTGGGAAACCGCGGAAAACCACTTCGAGGATGGCTGAGGTGGGAATCAAACCGCCTCTACTCATTTGGAACACCCGAGGCAGAGTAGACCCCGTTCCATTCCTCATACCACTTTTCAAATTTCGTGGCAGAGCCGGGAATCGAACCCAGGACCTCTGGGGTGACAGCTAACCGTGCTGACCGCTACGCTACGGAGGCGACTTAATCTGAAATAATACTATATTTTAAAGTGCCAATTTAGGATAACATCCATTTGTTGGTATAGAAGATACATGCATTTTCAGCAGGCTTTGAATTATGTTGGCAGCAATCACGTACATTAGTTAGTCGAAGTTAATCTGAAATTTTAGGTACCATACGTGTCCAACATTCAGAGCTGTTGGCTAGCATACTTTCTGATATATTGGTATTAGGATAAAAAAGAGAATGAGCATTCGTTAGCTGTTGGAAGCCCTGCTGGCTCTGAAGTATGAGCATAGTCATATCTGTTATAGTACACAAAAACACATACGAAATTTGGTTAAAATCCAATTGATAGTATAGAAGTTAGATACACTTAAACATTGGACTTATCCGTAGACATAAAATCATGTTAGCAACACTGTCATATATGCGCTTCTTAAAATATATATTTGGAATGTCATTATCTCTATGTTGAATTTTTTTGAAGGATTCGCATGCATAACGTCTGATAAATCCACCATAGAGCTCAAAAGTGAATTGTGATTTTTCTGCGCAATTACTAGCACTGAAGTAATTTTCAAATATGCCCGTGAGATATTCAGATATAGATCTTTATTTATACCAAATTTGGTTTCAATAACTGCAGCCGTCTAGGAGGGACAGACATTTGCCTGGATCGATGTCATAATTCTACTTTTTCCTCATTTTTACAAAATGTTTAAATTAGGCTAAAATAGTACGTAGAATATACGATGGCTACTGTATAACATCCAACCTTAGGTGCTTCGATGCTGTGCTGATCAGTACCCGCTGCTTATGGACATATCACATGTGTTGTTCCGCAATCATTGGCCATCAGAGTACAAATGGTACAGATTGTAACGTTAAAGCTAGTATACAGGCACAATTCCGGTATAGGCTCGAATAACGTTATTCGCAGCAGCATTCCGTGTCCCGATTGGCTCAGCTGCAAGAAATCAAACATGGAGCAAAGTTGTGGATTTAGAGTAATATTTGCAGTTTATTGGCATTATTAATCCAAATCAGTCATTAACATGCGTTGAGTTTGAATGCATAAAGGGCAGTGACTGATTGAACGCATTCCTGTTAGTATTTACGATTTAACTGAAATAATTCGACATTTAGCTATACGCATGAAGTTACGTAACTATGAGCTAGGCTACTAAGTGAAAAGTGTATGAGTGCTATAGCTGTAACTTAGTGTCCAAGGGATCTCGGATTCGAGGCGCTCTAGGGCCAACTTTTTTTATTCTTTTTGAATTATTTTGTTGCATTCACACTACTTTTCTTGTGAGTTTCCAACTACGATTTATTCGCATGATCTACGGAGATGATGTTAATAATGGATATTGGTAGGGAAAATTATTCTATTCTATCATTCAAACTTGTACTTCCCCATTCAAATCCATGAATATTTGTACTATTCGTGAAAGTATAATAATATTTTCATACCACAATAATAGTCTATGTTTACTCCACAACATAAACAAGTAGGCTACATTTGTTATGTCGGTAGGCCGGGTACTGCTGCGTGTCCCCCCGCACTGCACTTCGAGCCCATGGACTTGAGAAGCTCAGCCCGTTCAGTGCCGTTCTCATCTAATGCGGCTGCGTTCTGGCCCATAGCACTGGACTCACAAAGCACTGGACGGGGTGGGCCGATCAGGCCGACTAACCTTTACCACGCGTGCACAACCAAATGCTCTCTTTACACTTCTATTCAGAATTTTTAGCAATACTGGTGTCACTGAGTTAATGGTATAGTTCAAACTGGCTAATCTCTATCTGAAATACATCGATAGTTGTTGTTGATTGGTTTAGGGGCTTTGCGGCATCATGGCCATTCAGCCCCGTGTATTTGTGTGTGTGTGCGTGTGTGTAATTTGTCTGATAACCTGTGTTATCGTGATGGCTCTATTAGTGTGCGCTTTGTAATTCAGATGAGGATTGGAAGGAAGCGGCCGTGGCCTTATGTTAGGTACCATCCCGGCATTTGCCTGGAGTAGAAGTTAAATAACAAATCGGAAATTAAGTACTGTATCGAGTTTAACCGAGTTTTTACAAATATTACTGTCGTCAAACGAATTTATATAACTATTTGAAGTTATTAGACATTGCAAAAAACGAAGTTTTAACTTATACATTGCGTCGTTCTAAATACTGGTTTTATCTTAAAGGTGTGTCACTATTAGTAAATTGTACCAATGGTAAGAACAATAATACTACTATTAATAACAAGTAGTTCCGTGACGAACTAAAGAGCCTACTTTCCTTTAAATGTAAGATTCATGCCAATCTATAGAGACCTATCTAAAATAATGACGACATCAAGTTTGTAATACCGTACTAACATTTCTAAGTATTGCATTTTGAAATACGGCTGAAACAGTGTATCCTAATAAAGTAACTTACTACAGTTCGCAGCCCTGGTGACTCTGAAAATATTCATAGTTCCATCTCTTAAGGTATAGAATGCACATACAAAATTTGGTTGAAGTCTAATGGATAATGGAAGTTACATGCTGTTTGATATTGGTTGATCTGTAATTGAGTAACTCAGTGCCGTATTAGAAACTGATGTCAGTGCTACCAACTGCTGGAAAATCACAATTGAAATTTGAGCTCCATGTTGGATATCTTGGAAAGTATGAATAGTAGCTATTTAAAAATTGGCACACGTATAGATAATACTATTTTAGTTTAATTTCAAGGAGGTCATACATGGCAGTGTTGCCAAAATGATTATAAGCCTGCTGATATATCCAATTTTTTAATGCATATAACTTCCACACTGTCAATTGGAATTCAACCAAATTTAGTAGGTGCTATGTGTACATAAACAGATATGACTGAGCGTATTCTTAAGAGGGCTGTTTTTATCATTCAAATGATCTTGTCGATTTCGTCGTTATGCTTGGGTCTAACGTTATGCGTTACGGTTACGGTTACGGCGTGTAAGAAGTCATCATGTTGTTCAGTGCATATGCACCGAGTCTGAGTTTACTCCTGGGAGACGGCGAGTACGTGACGTCAGACAGGAAAACAGGGTGACTCCTAAAGAGGTGTGCAAGATGTCAGACAGGAATACAGGGTGACTCCTAAAGAGATGTACTCGATATCGTATAAGAATACAGAGTGACCCTTAACGAGGTGTACAAGATGTCAGACAAGAATACAGGGTGGCTCCTAAAGAGATATACAAGATGTCCGATAAGAATACAAGGTGACTCCTAAGGAGGTGTACAAGATGCCAGATACGAATACTGAGTGACTCCTAAAGAGGTGTACACGGTGTCAGACAGGAATACAGGGTGAATCCTAAAGAGGTGTACAAGATGTCACACAAGAATACAGGGTGACTCCTAAAGAGATATACAAGATGCCAGATAAGAATACAGGGTGACTCCTAAGGAGGTGTTCAAGATGCCAGATACGAATCCTGAGTGACTCCTAAAGAGGTGTACACGGTGTCAGACAGGAATACAGGGTGACTCCTAAAGAGGTGTACAAGATCCCAGATAAGAATAAAGAGTGACTCCTAAAGAGGTGTACATGGTGTCAGACAGGAATACAGGGTGACTCCTAAAGAGGTGTACAAGACGTCAGATAAGAATACAGGGTGACTCCTAAAGAGATATACACACATCAAAAAAAGTTTTGCATCACCTCGGTTCCCAGATCTCCGGCATATAGACGTTGATTGTGTATATTGTATCCAAGATACAGTCCCTTTGACTGTTCATAGATGTCACTAAAACTGCTCAAAGATGTAAACAACCATGCATGAGCAGGGCCTATTAGACGGAGGGGGTACGACAGCCGATCAGTTCCAGTCATTCCACCAGGACGAAGGTACGCTGCTCATGTTGTCTGTAGTTCTACCATGCCTAGAAGGTCAATACCGCAATTCGATCGCTTCCGCATTGTTACTTTGTGTCAAGAAGGGCTCTCAACAAGGGAAGTTTCCAGGCGTCTCAGAGTGAACCAAAGCGATGTTGTTCGGACATGGAGGAGGTACAGAGATACAGGAACTGTCGATGACAGGCCTCGCTCAGGCCGCCCAAGGGCTACTACTGTAGTGGATGACCGCTACTTACGGATTGCCGCTCGGAGGAACCCTGACAGCAATGCCACCATGTTGAATAATGCGTTTCGTTCAGCCACAGGACGTCGTGTTTCAACTCAAACTGTGCGCAATAGGCTGCATGATGCGCAACTTCACTCCCGACGTCCATGGCGAGGTCCAGCTTTGCAACCCCGACACCATGCAGCGCGGTACAGATGGGCCCAACAACATGCGGAATGGACCCCACGGAATTGGCATCACGTTCTCTTCACCGATGAGTGTCGCATATGCCTTCAACCAGACAATCGTCGGAGACGTGTTTGGAGGCACCCTGGTCAGGCTGAACGTCTTAGACACACTGTCCAGCGAGTGCAGCAAGGTGGTGGTTCCCTGATGTTTTGGGGTGGCATTATGTGGGGCCGACGTACGCCACTGGTGGTCATGGAAGGCTCCGAAACGGCTTTACGATACCTGAATGACATCCTCCGACCCATAGTGCAACCATATCGGCAGAATATTGGAGAGGCATTTGTCTTCATGGACGACAATTCTCGACCTCATCGTGCACATCTTGTGAATGCGTACCTTCAAGATAACGACATCGCTCGACTACAGTGGCCAGCATGTTCGCCAGACATGAACCCTATCGAACATGCCTGGGATATGTTGAAAAGGGCTGTTTATGGACGTCTTGACCCACCAACCACTCTGAGAGATTTACGCCGAATTGTCGTTGAGGAGTGGGACAATTTGGACCAACAGTGTCTTGATGAACTTGTGGATAGTATGCCACGACGAATACAGGCATGCATCAATGCAAGAGGACGTGCTACTGGGTATTAGAGGTAGTGGTGTGTACTGCAATCTGGACCACAAATGCTGAAAGTCTAGCTGTATGATGGTACAACATGCAATGTGTGGGTCTCATGAGCAATAAAACGAGTTGAAATGTTGTTTGTGTTGATCTCTATTCCCTTTGTATTTAAAGGTTCCGGAACTCTTGGAACCGAGGTGATGCAAAACTTTTTTTGATGTGTGTAGAAGACGTCATATAAGAATACGGGGTGACTCCTAAAGAGGAGTACAAGATGCCAGATAAGAATAGAGGGTGACTCCCAAAGAGATATACAAGACGTCAGATAAGAATACAGGGTGACTCCTAAAGAGATATACAAGACGTCATATAAGAATACAGGGTGACTCCTAAAGAGGTGTACAAGATGCCAGATAAGAATAGAGGGTGACTCCTAAAGAGGTGTACATGATACCAGATAAGAATACAGGGTGACTCCTAAAGAAGGTGTAAAAGATGCCAGATAAGAATAGAGGGTGACTCCTAAGGAGATATACAAGACGTCAGATAAGAATACAGGGTGACTCCTAAAGAGATATACAAGACGTCATATAAGAATACAGGGTGACTCCTAAAGAGGTGTACAAGATGCCAGATAAGAATAGAGGGTGACTCTTAAAGAGGTGTACACGATGCAGATAAGAATACAGGGTGACTCCTAAAGAAGGTGTACAAGATGCCAGATAAGAATAGAGGGTGACACCTAAAGAGATATACAAGACGTCAGATAAGAATACAGGCTGACTCCTAAAGAAGTGCACATGGTGTCAGACAGGAATACAGGGTGACTCCTAAAGAGGTGTACAATATGTCACACAAGAATACAGGGTGACACCTAAAGAGATATACAAAACGTCATATAAGAATACAGGGCGACTCCTAAAGAGATATACAAGATGTCCGATAAGAATACAGGGTGATTCCTAAAGAGATATACAAGATGCCAGATAAGAATACAGGGTGACTTATAAAGAGTTGTACTAGATGGCAGGGAAGCATACAGGGTGACTCCTAAAGAAGTGCACAAGATGTCAGACGAGAATACAGGGTGACTCCTAAAGTGGTGTACAAAATGTCAGACAAGAATACAGGGTGACTCCTAAAGAGGAGTACAAGATTTCACACAAGAATACAGGGTGACTTCTAAATAGATATACAAGATGCCAGATAAGAATACAGGGTGTCTCCTAAAGGGGTGTACAGGATGTCAGAGCAAAATACAGCGTGACACTTAACGAGGTGTACAGTATGTTAGATTCAATTCAAATACAGGGTGACCTTTAAAGAGGTGCCCGCGCGGGAAGCCTAAGTTAATGGGTAATGGAGACTGTTGAGAGAGTCCTGGGGCTTCGAGCGAAGCGAGAAGCCCTCATTAGCCTTTCTAACATGTGTAGCATTTGTAGCATGCGACATTTCAAATGATATAAAGTCTAGTCTTTCAGCCTGACTGTATTTTTTTTAAGTAAGGGCCGTTTCTTTAGTAAAATTAACCGAACATTTAATTTTGAAACGAGATTTACTTTTAGCCTACTTTCGATTTTTGCAAGAAATGAAAGTAGACTTATGAGATCTACACAGGGCCAAAAATTATATGTCTGTGTGTGTGTGTGAGTGTGTGTGTGTTCTCTGAATGATAGATTTTTATTAATTCCATTTGATCAAATACATGCATTCAATACATTTTTGATATAGGACACGTCAGAATTTACATGCATAAAATAAAAGAACTAACAGGTATATATTACTAAGATTATAACTATTTATAACTTATTATAATAGCAAATCTTAATAGATACAATCTTATTGCACAACTATTTACACCTCACTCTA
Source organism: Meconema thalassinum (assembly GCA_946902985.2). Lineage (NCBI taxonomy): Eukaryota > Metazoa > Arthropoda > Insecta > Orthoptera > Tettigoniidae > Meconema > Meconema thalassinum. The sequence continues at coordinate 108,220,544 of OX336400.1, forward strand.
TTATCATAATATGAAAACTTAATTCTATAAATACAACAACATACAGCTAGGTATTAAAATTAAATTAAAAAAGTAAAATATAGTTATAGATTCCATCACTCCTATACGCTAAAATATTCAACTACTGAGTAAAAACAATGGCACTGCAGATAAGCTTTCAACATTCTATCAAAGGTTTTTATTTTTGGGGCCAGTTTTATATACTGGGGTAGTTTATTGTATAATTTAACTCCAGTGTGAAAAGTTCCTTTTTGATATATGCTTGTGTGTGTGTGTGAAATATGAATGTTTTGATTTTGTCTTGTGTTATGCCTATGAACATCATTGTTTGTTTTAAGAAAAACATCTTTATTCATTAAATTCTTTTTAAAAAACATAATACTTTCAAAGATATATATGCAGGGCAGTGGGAGAATGTTTAAATCTTTAAACAGAGGTCTACATGATTCTCTCGAGTTTACATTTGCCATAATTCTAATCGCTCTCTTTTGTATCCTAAACGTGCTTAGTACATCTGGCGACATACCCCAAAATATGATCCCATATCTTAAGTATGAATGGAAATAAGCAAAATAAGTATTTCTTAATGTGTGCATGCTAGTGCAGGTTTTCAAAATACGTAACGCAAAGCACATCGAGTTCAGTTTAGTATTCAGATATTGTATATGTTTATTCCATTTCAAGTCTTGTTGTATCCATAGTCCTAAAAACTTTGTTTCTGATTTATTTTCTATTTGATGACCATTTAATGTTATATTGGGCATCGCAGGATTCCTATTCTGTATAGTGTGGAAATTTAGACATACTGTATTTTTATAGTTTATTATGAGGCGATTATCTTGTGACCATTTGGTTAACTCTCCTGTAACGGAGTCAGCAGACTGCTGTATGACCTGTTTAGTTTCACCTTTTATTACGAGTGTTGTATCGTCCGCAAACAAAATTTCCTTATGTGAATGAACGTTCTGTGTTATATCATTGATATATAGAAGAAAGAGTAGTGGGCCCAAAACCGATCCCTGGGGTACTCCAAATTCAATAATTCCCTCATTGGACAATGTTTCATTAAGTAATTTGGTTCCATCATCCTTGTGTCTCAAGCTTACTATTTGTTTACGCCTTGTTAAGTAAGACTCTATCCATTTATTAGCTAGACCTCTAACACCATATTGATTTAGTTTGGTAAGGAGGATTTTATGGTCAACTACATCAAATGCTTTCGATAAATCCAAGAATAGGCCAGTTACATGTTCCTTATTGTCAATTAATTTCAGTATACTATTACTACATTCGTAAATTGCTGTCTGTGTAGATTTTTCCGTTCTAAATCCATGTTGTGAGTTTGATAATATTTTATTTTTTTCTATGAAACTTATCAGTCTCTTATACATAATTTTTTCCACAATTTTTGCAATACCAGTTGGTAAGGTAATAGGACGATAGTTATCTAATTCATCTTTTGAACCATTTTTGTGCACTGGAATTACTTTTGATAACTTCAAAATATCCGGGTAAGTTCCTGAGAGAATTGAACTGTTTATTAAGTGCGTAAGTGGATTTATTATATTTTCGGCACATTTCTTTAAAATTGCATCAGGGATGCCATCAATGCCAGCACAGAATTTATTTTTTAGCTCTTTTATAACTATTCTTACCTCTTCACTTGTGACATGATTTATAAATAAAGAATCACTGCATATATTTATTTTATTATTAGAATTTAGTGTATTTACCTGTGATTTATTTAATAATTTTTGCGGAATTTCCAGAAAATAGTCATTAAAAGTGTTTGCTATTTCCTCTGGATTATTAATCACTTTATTATTTCTGGTCAGTGTAATGTTCCTTTGTATTTTAGCATATTTTCCAGTTTCTTTCTTTATTACGGACCACATAGCCCTGTTTTTATTAGATGATTGGGAAATAAAATTATCATTATGCATTTTCTTTGCTAGTCTTATTACCTTATTTAATATGCTAGTGTATTTTTTGTAGTATAAATTGAATTCAGGTGTTGTGTGGTATTGTTTATATAATTTGTGTAGAAATTTCTTTCTTTGACATGAATTTATAATCCCTGTTGTTATCCAATTGCTAGTTTTGTTATTTTGAACAGTTCTTCGTTTAAAGGGGAATGCTATTTCAAAATAGTGTTTTAGGGTACTGTTAAATGCATTAAATTTATCATTTACATTTTCTAGTTCATAAATTTCTGACCATGTTTCCTTATTTAATAAGTCATTGAAATATGTAACATTTGCTTCAGTGAATGACCTGCACTTTGATTTTACTCCATTATCATTATTATTGATTACTTCGGATACTTCAAAACTCAGTATTTGTCCATGGTGGTCACTAAAACCCGGACAATAGACTTCTATTGAATGGTGATATTTATCTGTATTTATAAAAATTTGATCAGGAGTGGTTTTACTAAATTTTGTTATTCTTGTTGGTGTATTTACTGTAGGTTTCAGTCCATAGGAAATTAGTAACTGGTTTAATAATTCACAATTTCTATCAAGTTTTAAGAAATCCACATTTACATCCCCACAAATTATTATATCGAAATTTACTTCCCCCCCCCTATCAATTCGAAAACGGTGAAACCGATTTCAACGAAATTTGATACAGAGGTAGAACTAGCAAAGGGCACCTCAGTGTCATGTTTTATCTCGCCACCATCTTGACGGATACATAATAGCGGCCACCCAAATTTACAAAGCTTAAATCAAATTACGACTAACCTAATCTTCCGATCTCTACCAAATTTTGCAACAACATACCTTTATGTAGGACGCATATTTTGACCAAACTACATGATCATTAACCCAATATTTTAGGGATGGCAGCCATGTATGTGTGAAAATCGATTCCCCCTATCAAATCGAATACGGTGAAACCGAATTGAACTAAATTTGGTACAGAGCTAGCACTAGTAAAGGACATCTCACTGTCATGTTTTATATCGCCGCAATCTTGACGAAAACGTAATGGCCGCCACCCAAATGTCAAAAGCTTAAATAATTACGCCCAACCTAATCATCCGATCCCTACGGAACTTTTCAACATTATATCTTTATGTATGAAGAATCTTTTGAGCAAACTACATGGCCATCAGCCCAATAATTTGCGGATATCGGCCATGTATGTGTGCAATTCGATTCCTCCTAATTTTTCAAACACGGTGAAACCGAATTAAACGAAATTTGGTACAGAGGTAGCACAAGCAAAGAGCACCTCAGTATCATATTTTAAATCGCCGCCATCTTGACGGAAACGTAATGGTGGCAACCCAAAAGTAAAAACTTAAATCAAATTACGACCAACCTAATCATTTGATCTCTACCAAATTTTGCAACAATATACCTTTATGTGAGAAGCGTTCTTTGACCAAGCTACAAAGGTCATCAGTCCAATAGTTGGCATATGGCGGCCATGTATGTGTGCAAATCGATTCCCCCTATCAATTCAAACACGGTAAAACCGAATTGAACGAAATTTGGTACAGAGGTAGCATTAACAAAGGGCACCTCACTGTCATGTGCTATGTCGCCGCCATATTGACGGAAACGGAATGGCAGCGAACCAAATGTTAAAAGCTTCAATCAAATTACGACCAACCTAATCATTTGATCTCTACCAAATTTTCCAACAACATACCTTTTTGTGGGAAGCATCTTTTGACTGAACTATAAGGTTATCAGCCTTATAGTTTGCAGATAGTGGCCATGTAAGTGTGCAAATCGATTCCCCATATCAATTCAAACACGGGGAAACCGAATTGAATGTTTTTTTTTACAGAGTTAACAATAGCGAAGGGCACCTCATATTCATGTTTAATATCCGTATTGTACGTTGTATTTCAACAAGCTCCTACAACCAACATTCAATTATACTCCTTGAAAAGGACAAAGAGTTATAACAATACCCATGCATTTAGGAGAAAGTAGGCTATATGTTTTTTACTGAACATCTTGTTAGGTTTTACATACCTTCCTCTATTTTCCTACATAGTCGCCTTGTTTAATTAGGCACTTGTCATACCTTAAAACTAAGTTTTCAAATCCCTCTGCATAAAAGTTTGCCGCCTGCTCTGACAACCACGAATTCACACTTAAGGAAAATCCATTGATAGAGGGGTTATCATGAATATTCGGTCCTCGTGAAGTTTCGTGACAATTGCAATCACCATGTCATCTATGATCACACACCTGAGCGTCCATCGTCATAGACATTTTCACGGCCACTTTTGAACTCGCGTACCCATTTTCGCACTTTACCATCCGTCATTGCATTATCACCATTCACCTCACAAAACTGACGATGAATGTCTGCACCCGACATGTTTCTTGCACTCAAAAGACGTATCTCAGATCGTACCTCACACGCGGCGGGCGAATCAATAATCTTGAACATTGTAAAGATGCACAGTTCAGCGTACAGGTTAGCTACACAGCTGCAACTGACGCCTGCTTGTTCGCAAAGGATGTCAGTTGTTGCGGCGTGCGCAATAACTACGGCTTAAAAAATCTGCCCTTACTCAAAAAAAAACAGTCCACGTAAATGTTCTCAATTTCTTTTATTCAAATACCAATATATCAGGAAGTATGCAAGCCGACAGCTTTAAACTATACACATGTGTAGTACCTGACATTCTGTATGTATTTGCAGTGCTACCAACATTACTCTAAGCCTGCTGAGAGGTCCAAATTTAAATAAATGTAACTTCTATACTATCATTTGGAATTCAACCAAATTTCGTATGTGCTATGTGTACCATAATAGATATGACTATGCGTATTCTTAAGAGCAACCAGGGCTGGCAACTGTTAATAAATGCTGTCTCTATTTGTGTTACCCTAATATCAATATATCGGAAAGTATGCAAGCCAATAGCTCTAAGCATTGCACACGTATAGTACCTGGCATTCTAGATTAATTTGGGGTAACTAATTTACGTCAGTGCTGCCAACACGATTCTAAGCCTGCCGATAGGTATAATTTTAAAATGCATGTAACTTAAATACTAACTAATGGATTTCATTCAAACTTGGCAGAACAATAGATCGTATTATTTCAGATTATTTCTGACCAATGCATGCATGACATTGTTGCCAACATGATTTTACGCGCGCTGTTAGATCCAATATTTAACTGCATGTACGTCTGTGCTATCCATTGGACTTCAACCAAATTTTATACTCTGTACCTTAAGAGATGGAACTAAGAATATATTCAGTCACCAGGGCTGCTAACTGTAGTGCTCTATTAGGCTACATTATGCCAGGAATAAAGTATTTCGAACTAATTTCAAATTTCTATATTACCAACTTAATTTCGTCATTATTCTAGATAGATCCATATAGATTAATCATTGGCATGAATTTTAAGTTTTAAGAAAAAGTTCGTCTCGGAACTAGCTTGAAACGGTGGGTGAGTGGATAGCGTGTCGGTCTACTAAACCCAAGATTGCAGGTTCGCTCCTGGCCGTGGTAAGTGATTTTTGAAAGGTGGCAAAAATACGACACGCATGTCATACGAGGTTGGCAAGTCAAAGAACTCATTTGAATTCAGTAGGCCGTGTTCATAATGGCAAAATTAATCTCGGGAGTTTCCGCCAACACTAAGTTCCTCATTTCTCTACTAGAAAGCGCTATAGTGTTCAAGGAGCTTAGATGTCTAACCTCCTTGACTTTCATAGTGATTCAAGGAACAACGAAATTCGACATGCAAGCTACCCTCTGGGTGTCAAATTACAAAGCTTGCACCCGGGACCCGAGGCCATACGATATTATTATTATAGTCACGGAACTTCTTGTTAACCTACTTTTCACGTTTTGCAAAAATTAGCTAAAAGTAGACTTATGAGATCGATCCGGGCAAATGTCTGTCGGTCTGTCTGTCTGTCCATCTGTCTGTCTGTCTGTCTATACGTGTCTCCTAAACGGCTGCAGCAATCGAATCCCAATTTGGTATGAGTAACGATCTATACCTGAATATATCAAGCCCATATTTGAAAATCATGTCAGTACTACCAACTGCTGAAAAACCGCAATTGAATTTGAGCTCAAATGTTTGGAAGGTATGCATGGGAGCTATTCCAAAATTGGCACACATATAGATAATGATATTTGAGTTTAATTTCCAGGAGGCCATGCATGGCAGTGTTGCCAAAATGAATCTACGCTGGCTAATAGGTCCAATTTTTAAATGCATATAACTTCCACACTATCAATTGGAATTCAACCCAAATTTCAATTCCGATTTTTCAGCAATTGGTAGCACTGACATCATTTTCAAATACAGCATTGAGTTATTCAGGTATATATCTTTGCTCCTACCAAAATTTGTTTCGATTGCTGCAGACGTTTAGGAGTTGATCGGGGAGGACACACACACAGTCAGGCAGACAGATGGACAGACAGACCGACAGACAGAAGGACAGACAGACACACATTTGCCCGGATCAATCTCATAAGTCTACTTTTTCCTCATTATTGCAAAATGTGAAAAGTAGGCTAAAAATGTATGGACGAATTTTAGCCACATTTATCATATAAAGCAAGGACTCGGTGTTTAACGTGTTTAGTTAAGCTTTTAGTTTTACGTGGCCGTTAATCAACCAATATAAACAGCATGTAACTTCCATTATCCATTAGACTTCAACCAAATTTTGTATGTGCATTCTATACCTTAAGAGATGGAACTATGAATATTTTCAGAGTCACCAGGGCTGCGAACTGTAGTAAGTTACTTTATTAGGATACACTGTTTCAGCCGTATTTCAAAATGCATTACTTAGAAATGTTGGTACGGTATTACAAACTTGATGTCGTCATAATTTTAGATAGGTCCCTATAGATTGGCATGAATCTTAAATTTAAAGAAAATTAGGCTCTTTAGTTCGTCACGGAACTACTTGTTATTAATAGTAGTATTATTGTTCTTACCATTGGCACAATTTACTAATAGTGAAACACCTTTAAGATAAAACCAGTATTTAGAACGACGTAATGTATAAGTTAAAACTTCGTTTTGTGCAATGTCTAATAACATCAAATAGTTATATAAATTCGTTTGACGACAGTAATATTTGTAAAAACTCGGTTAAACTCGATACAGTACTTAATTTCCGATTTGTTATTTAACTTCTACTCCAGGCAAATGCCGGGATGGTACCTAACATAAGGCCACGGCCGCTTCTTTCCAATCCTCATCTGAATTACAAAGCGCACACTAATAGAGCCATCACGATAACACAGGTTATCAAACAAATTACACACACGCACACACACACAAATACACGGGGCTACATGACCATGATGTCGCAAAGCCCCTAAACCAATCAACAACAACTATCGATATATTTCAGATAGAGATTAGCCAGTTTGAACTATACCATTAACTCAGTGACACCAGTGTTGCTAAAAATTCTGAATAGAAGTGTAAAGAGACCATTTGGTTGTGCACGCGTGGTGAAGGTTAGTCTACTTGATCGGCCCACCCGTCCAGTGCTTTGTGAGTCCAGTGCTATGGGCCATAACGCGACCTTATTAGATGAGAACGGCACTGAACGGGCTGAGCTTCTCAAGTCCATGGGCTCGGAGTGCAGTGCGGGGGGACACGCAGCAGTACCCGGCCTACCGACATAACAAATGTAGCCTATTTGTTTATGTTGTGGAGTAAACATAGACTATTGTTGTGGTATGAAAATATTATTATACTTTCACGAAAAGTACAAATATTCAAGGTTTTGAATGGGGAACTACAAGTTTGAATGATTGAATAGAATAATTTTCCCTACCAATATCCATTATTAACATAATCTCCGTAGATCATGCAAATAAATCGTAGTTGGAAACTCACAAGGAAAGTAGTGTGAATGCAACATAATAATTCAAAAAGAAAAAAAATGGCCCTAGGGCGTCTCGAACCCGAGATCCATTGGACACTAAGTTACAGCTATAGCACTCGCACACTTTTCACTTTCTGCTTTTTTTAAATGATGATGAGATAGACTTATGGCATCGATCCAGGCAATTGTCTGTCTGTCTGTCTTTGTGTGTCTCCCCTATAAACCCCTAAAAGATTGCAGTTATCGAAAACAAATTCGGTTTAGGGAAATATATATCTGAATATATCAGGGACATAATTGAAAATGATTTCAGAGTTACCAACTGCTAAAAATCACAATTCACTTTTAAGCTCTACGTTGGATATCTCAGACGTTATGCATGCGAAATTTTCCAAAATTAGCACACACAGGGATAATAACATTCCAGATACATTTTAAGGAGCCCATATATGACAGTGTTGCCAAGATGATTCTAAGCCTGCTGATAAGTCCAATGTTTAAGTACATCTAATATCTATACTATCAATTGGATTTTAACAAAATTTCGTACGCGCTGTGTGTACTATAACAGATATGACTATGCTTATACTTGAGAGCCATTAGGGCTGCCAACTGTTAATTAATGCGGCTGGCTGCGTGGCTCAGGGGTAACGTTCTCGCTTGTTGGGCCCAAGGTTGCAGGTTCGTATCCTGGCGCAGTCAGCTGGCATTTGAGTGTGCGCAAATGCGAGAGAGCCGTGTCAGTAGATTTACTGGCACGTTGAAGATCCCCTTCTGGACAAAATTACGGCACCCCGGAGTCTCTAAAAGCCAGAGTAGTTAAAAGGGACGTAAAACCAATAACATTATTATTATTTGTTAATAAATGCTCACTCTCATTATCCTAATACCAATATATATGAAACTATGCAAGCCACAGCTCTAAATTTTGCGCACGAATAGTTCCGGAAATTTTAGATTATTTGGGAGCAACTAATGCACATCAGTGCTGCCAACATAATTCTAAGCCTGTTTATAGGGCCAATTTTTAAATGCATGTAACTTCTATACTAAAAAATGGATTTTATCCAAAATTGGCACTATAAAATATAGGAATAATTCAGATTAATTCTGAGCACGCCTTCTTGACGTTGTTGCCATTATGATTTTACTCGCACTGATACATCCAATATTTCACAGCATGCAACGTTCATACTATCCATTGGACTTCAACCAAATTTTGTATGTGCATTATGTACCTTAAGATATGGAACTAAGAATATATTCCGAGTCACCGTGGTTGCCAACTGTAGAGCTGTATTGGAATACATTACTTCAGATATATTCCAATCTAAATAGAAAAGTTAGTATTACCAACTTAATCTCGTCATTATTCTAGATAGGTCTATGTAGATTAATCATTGGCATGAGTCTTAAATATAAAGAAAATTAGGCTCTTTAGATCGTCACGGAACTACTTCATATTATTGTTAATATTATTATTATTATTATTTTACTGTGGAGAAATCAGTGCTGTGAAAATTATATTAGTTTCAAGAAAAGTACAAATATTCATGGTTTTGATTGGGAAAGTACAAATTCGAATGATAAAATAGAATGATTTTTCCCTACCAATATCCATTATTAACATCGCCCCCCTAGATCATGCGAGTAAATCGAAGTTGAGAAGTTGCATCACACAGTAGTGTTGACACAACGAAATAATTCAAAAATAATAAAAATTCTGGCCATGGAGCGTGTCGAACCCAGGACCCATTAGGTACCAGGTTAACGCCTTAGCACTCGTACACATTTCACGCTCTATACAGGTTCACAGCTTCATCCATATGGCTAAATGTCGAATGGTTTCAGTTAAATCTTAAATATTGTCAGAAATGCGTTTAATCAGTCAGTGCCTTTTCCTGTATTCAACGTAACGGAACTAAATGACTGATTTGCATTAATAATGCCAATGAACTGCAACTATTAATCTCAATCAACAAGTTTCCTCCATCTTTGATTTCTTGCAGCTGAGCCAATAAGAACTCGTAATGCAGGTACGAATAACGTTATTGAAGCCTATACCGGAATTGTGCTTGTATACAAGCTTTTACGTTACGATCTGTAACATCTGAACGCTGATGGCCATTGATTGCGGTACAACACATGTGAAATGTCCATAAGCAGAGGGTGCTGGTCAGCAAGTATCGAAGCACCTAAGGTAGGATGATATACATTAGCTATCGTATATTGTACGTGCTATTTTTCAGCCTACTTTTCACTTTTTTTTAAATGATGATGAGATAGGCTTATGGCATCTATCCAGGCAAATGTCTGTCTGTCTGTCTGTCTTTCTGTGTCTCCCCCTATAAACCCCTAAAAGATAGCAGTTATCGAAACCAAATTCGGTTTAAGGAAATATATATCTGAATATCTCAGGGACATAATTGAAAATGATTTCAGAGTTACCAACTGCTAAAAATCACAATTCACTTTTAAGCTCTACGTTGGATATCTCAGACATTTTGCATGCGAAATTTTCCAAAATTAGCACACACAGGGATAATAACATTCCAGATACATTTTAAGGAGCCCATATATGACAGTGTTGCCAAGATGATTCTAAGCCTGCTGATAAGTCCAATGTTTAAGTACATCTAACATCTATACTATCAATTGGATTTTTACCAAATTTCGTACGTGCTTTGTGTACTATAACAGATATGACTATGCTTATACTTGAGAGCCATTAGGGCTGCCAACTGTTAATTAATGCGGCTGGCTGCGTGGCTCAGGGGTAACGTTCTCGCTTGCTGGGCCCAAGGTTGCTCGTTCGTATCCTGGCACAGTCAGCTGGCATTTTACGGTGCGCAAATGCGAGAGAGCCGTGTCAGTAGATTTACTGGCACGTTGAAGATCCCCTTCTGGACAAAATTACGGCACCCCGGAGTCTCTAAAAGCCAGAGTAGTTAAAAGGGACGTAAAACCAATAACATTATTATTATTTGTTAATAAATGCTCACTCTCTTTATCCTAATACCAATATATCAGAAAGTATGTAAGCCAAGAGCTCTAAATATTGCGCACGAATAGTTCCGGAAATTTTAGATTATTTGGGAGCAACTAATGCACATCAGTGCTGCCAACATAATTCTAAGCCTGTTTATAGGGCCAATTTTTAAATGCATGTAACTTGTATACTAAGAAATGGATTTTATCCAAAATTGGCACTATAAAATATAGGAATAATTCAGATTAATTCTGAGCACGCCTTCTTGACGTTGTTGCCAATATGATTTTACTCGCACTGATACATCCAATATTTCACAGCATGCAACGTTCATACTATCCATTGGACTTCAACAAAATTTTGTATGTGCATTATGTACCTTAAGATATGGAAATAAGAATATATTCAGAGTCACCATGGTTGCCAACTATAGAGCTGTATTTGAATACATTACTTTAGATATATTCCAATCTAAATAGAAAAGTTAGTATTGCCAACTTAATCTCGACATTATTCTAGATAGGTCTATGTAGATTAATCATTGGCATGAATCTTAAATATAAATAAAATCAGGCTCTTTAGATCGTCACGGAACTACTTCATATTATTGTTAATATTATTATTATTATTATTTTACTGTGGAGAAATCAGTGCTGTGAAAATTATATTAGTTTCAAGAAAAGTACAAATATTCATGGTTTTGATTGGGAAAGTACAAATTCGAATGATAAAATAGAATGATTTTTCCCTACCAATATCCATTATTAACATCGCCCCCCTAGATCATGCGAGTAAATCGAAGTTGAGAAGTTGCATCACACAGTAGTGTTGACACAACGAAATAATTCAAAAAGAATAAAAATTCTGGCCATGGAGCGTCTCGAACCCAGGACCCATTAGGTACCAAGTTAACGCCTTAGCACTCGTACACATTTCACGTACTGTGCAGATTCACAGCTTCATCCATATGGCTAAATGTCGAATGATTTCAGTTTAATCTTAAATACTGACAGAAATGCGTTTAATCAGTCAGTGCCTTTTCCTGTATTCAACGTAACGGAACTAAATGACTGATTTGCATTAATAATGCCAATGAACTGCAACTATTAATCTCAATTCACAAGTTTCCTCCATCTTTGATTTCTTGCAGCTGAGCCAATAAGAACTTGAATGCAGGTACGAATAACGTTATTGAAGCCTATACCGGAATTGTGCTTGTATACAAGCTTTTACGTTACGATCTGTAACATCTGAACGCTGATGGCCAATGATTGCGGTACAACACATGTGAAATGTCCATAAGCAGAGGGTACTGGTCAGCACAGTATCGAAGCACCTAAGGTAGGATGTTATACATTAGCTATCGTATATTCTACGTGGTATTTTTAGCTTACTTTTCACTTTTTTTTGAATGATGATGAGATAGACTAATGACATCGATCCAGGCAAATGTCTGTCTGTCTGTCTTTGTGTGTCTCCCCCTATAAACCCCTAAAAGATTGCAGTTATCGAAACCAAATTCGGTTTAAGGAAATATATATCTGAATATCTCAGGGACATAATTGAAAAATGATTTCAGAGTTACCAACTGCTAAAAATCACAATTCACTTTTAAGCTCTACGTTGGATATCTCAGACTTTATGCATGCGAAATTTTCCAAAATTAGCACACACAGGGATAATAACATTCCAGATACATTTTAAGGAGCCCATATATGACAGTGTTGCCAAGATGATTCTAAGCCTGCTGATAAGTCCAATGTTTAAGTACATCTAACATCTATACTATCAATTGGATTTTTACCAAATTTCGTACGTGCTTTGTGTACTATAACAGATATGACTATGCTTATACTTGAGAGCCATTAGGGCTGCCAACTGTTAATTAATGCGGCTGGCTGCGTGGCTCAGGGGTAACGTTCTCGCTTGCTGGGCCCAAGGTTGCTCGTTCGTATCCTGGCACAGTCAGCTGGCATTTTACGGTGCGCAAATGCGAGAGAGCCGTGTCAGTAGATTTACTGGCACGTTGAAGATCCCCTTCTGGACAAAATTACGGCACCCCGGAGTCTCTAAAAGCCAGAGTAGTTAAAAGGGACGTAAATCCAATAACATTATTATTATTTGTTAATAAATGCTCACTCTCATTATCCTAATACCAATATATAAGAAAGTATGCAAGCCACTGCTCTAAATTTTGCGAACGAATAGTTCCGGAAATTTTAGATTATTTGGGAGCAACTAATGCACATCAGTGCTGCCAACATAATTCTAAGCCTGTTTATAGGGCCAATTTTTAAATGCATGTAACTTGTATACTAAGAAATGGATTTTATCCAAAATTGGCACTATAAAATATAGGAATAATTCAGATTAATTCTGAGCACGCCTTCTTGACGTTGTTGCCAATATGATTTTACTCGCACTGATACATCCAATATTTCACAGCATGCAACGTTCATACTATCCATTGGACTTCAACAAAATTTTGTATGTGCATTATGTACCTTAAGATATGGAAATAAGAATATATTCAGAGTCACCATGGTTGCCAACTGTAGAGCTGTATTGAATACATTACTTCAGATATATTCCAATCTAAATTGAAAAGTTAGTATTGCCAACTTAATCTCGACATTATTCTAGATAATTCTATGTAGATTAATCATTGGCATGAATCTTAAATATAAATAAAATCAGGCTCTTTAGATCGTCAAGGAACTACTTCATATTATTGTTAATATTATTATTATTATTATTTTACTGTGGAGTAATCAGTGCTGTGAAAATTATATTAGTTTCACGAATAGTACAAATATTCATGGTTTTGATTGGGAAAGTACAAATTCGAATGATAAAATAGAATGATTTTCCCTACCAATATCCATCATTAACATCGCCCCCCTAGATCATGCGAGTAAATCGAAGTTGAGAAGTTGCATCACACAGTAGTGTTGACACAACGAAATAATTCAAAAAGAATAAAAATTCTGGCCATGGAGCGTCTCGAACCCAGGACCCATTAGGTACCAAGTTAACACCTTAGCACTCGTACACATTTCACGTACTGTGCAGATTCACAGCTTCATCCATATGGCTAAATGTCGAATGATTTCAGTTTAATCTTAAATACTGACAGAAATGCGTTTAATCAGTCAGTGCCTTTTCCTGAATTCAACGTAACGGAACTAAATGACTGATTTGCATTAATAATGCCAATGAACTGCAACTATTAATCTCAATCCACAAGTTTCCTCCATCTTTGATTTCTTGCAGCTGAGCCAATAAGAACTCGTAATGCAGGTACGAATAACGTTATTGAAGCCTATACCGGAATTGTGCTTGTATACAAGCTTTTACGTTACGATCTGTAACATCTGAACGCTGATGGCCAATGATTGCGGTACGACACATGTGAAATGTCCATAAGCAGAGGGTACTGGTCAGCACAGTATCGAAGCACCTAAGGTAGGATGTTATACATTAGCTAACGTATATTCTACGTGGTATTTTTAGCTTACTTTTCACTTTTTTTTTTGAATGATGATGAGATAGACTAATGACATCGATCCAGGCAAATGTCTGTCTGTCTGTCTTTGTGTGTCTCCCCCTATAAACCCCTAAAAGATTGCAGTTATCGAAACCAAATTCGGTTTAAGGAAATATATATCTGAATATCTCAGGGACATAATTGAAAATGATTTCAGAGTTACCAACTGCTAAAAATCACAATTCACTTTTAAGCTCTACGTTGGATATCTCAGACGTTATGCATGCGAAATTTTCCAAAATTAGCACACACAGGGATAATAACATTCCAGATACATTTTAAGGAGCCCATATATGACAGTGTTGCCAAGATGATTCTAAGCCTGCTGATAAGTCCAATGTTTAAGTACATCTAACATCTATACTATCAATTGGATTTTAACCAAATTTCGTACGTGCTTTGTGTACTATAACAGATATGACTATGCTTATACTTGAGAGCCATTAGGGCTGCCAACTGTTAATTAATGTGGCTGGCTGCGTGGCTCAGGGGTAACGTTCTCGCTTGCTGGGCCCAAGGCTGCAGGTTCGTATCCTGGCGCAGTCAGCTGGCATTTGAGTGTGCGCAAATGCGAGAGAGCCGTGTCAGTAGATTTACTGGCACGTTGAAGATCCCCTTCTGGACAAAATTACGGCACCCCGGAGTCTCTAAAAGCCAGAGTAGTTAAAAGGGACGTAAAACCAATAACATTATTATTATTTGTTAATAAATGCTCACTCTCATTATCCTAATACCAATATATAAGAAAGTATGCAAGCCACAGCTCTAAATTTTGCGCACGAATAGTTCCGGAAATTTTAGATTATTTGGGAGCAACTAATGCACATCAGTGCTGCCAACATAATTCTAAGCCTGTTTATAGGGCCAATTTTTAAATGCATGTAACTTCTATACTAAAAAATGGATTTTATCCAAAATTGGCACTATAAAATATAGGAATAATTCAGATTAATTCTGAGCACGCCTTCTTGACGTTGTTGCCAATATGATTTTACTCGCACTGATACATCCAATATTTCACAGCATGCAACGTCCATACTATCCATTGGACTTTACCAAATTTTGCATGAGCGTTCTTTACCTTAAGATATGGAACTAAGAATATATTCAGAGTCACCAAGGCTGCCAACTGTAGAGCTGTATTGGAATACATTACTTCAGATATATTTCAATCGAAACAGAAATGTTTATTATTACCAACCTAAGTTCGTCATTATTCTCGATAGGCCCATCGTAAATAGATTAACTTAATCGTTGGCTTGAATCTTAATTTTTATGGAAAATTAGTCTTTTTAATCGGTCTCGGAGCTACTTGTTTGTCACCTGGCAGCACTACGAATTCGAATTCATTTATAGTTAACTTTGTATTCTTACACTAGTAAGAGAATACCGTTATTGAAATTTGGATCCTAGTACGAGGCTAAAAACGTTATTCATCCCGGGACCTATACAACAGAACACGACGTTAATAACGTTATTCGACCTACGAGGCATGCAGCATAACACAATGCTATCCGGTCTTGTCAATAACGTTATTTGAAGTTCGGATTGAGTGGTAGTTGTTCGCGACGTGTTACAGCACGAATAACGTTATTCGACCTGTGAGGCATGCAGCATAACACAATGCTATCCGGTCTTGTCAATAACGTTATTTGAAGTTCGGAATGAGTGGTAGTTGTTCGCGACGTGATAGAGCACGAATAACGTTATTCGACCTGCGAGGCATGCAGCATAACACAATGCTATCCGGTCTTGTCAATAACGTTATTTAAAACAACTGAGTGAATGGGGTACATTTGATTGTGTTACAAAGCCAATAACGTTATTCGACTTGTGTCTCCTGCGATAACTAAAATGCTATCCGGTATAATAATAAAATATTTAAAATAACGGTATATATACAGTATCCGTTTATTCGTTCTTCGTATGAATAACGTTACAACAAACTTTCTGTTATACGTTACGCGATGTATACCGTAACGCCAAACAATTCGTTATTCAAGGCCATTATGTTAAGTTATCCAGCCCTGCTTTTAACCTAAGGTTCCAGGTTTC